>CAXHUL010000613.1:173805-217154 GCA_964019695.1 Loripinus fragilis
ATCTACATCTTTGGTTTTCGAGCTGTCAATCAATCCTGATTATTACCAGCGCGGGGATGTGCGGTTTAAAAAGGGAAAGTGAAGAAGATGGGTCAGATAAGAGAGAGAGAGAGAGAGAGAGAGAGAGAGAGAGAGAGAGAGAAGTTTGGCATGAATCTATTCAATTAATCTTTCTTAGTGAATCCCATAAAATGCTACCAAGAAATAAAGGAAATAGTTTAAATTAATATTGTATCATGGTCTAGTTTTTTTCTTTGATTTTTTGAGGCTTTATTCAAATAAAGAACAGGTTTGATTAACCCAGTTTTCTTAGTGAAATAGGCGGAGCTTAAATTTCCATTCAATTGTATTGAGTCTAGATCTAGATCGTGCTCTAACAGAATATGATTTTAGTTAGCGTACTGTGTCAGATTTCATCTGTGACCAAGATTCTTCCTGTTACCAGGGGTTTTCAACTGAACAACGCTAACCCTTTAAACGCTATCATGCCATAAGCTCAAGTTTTCTGATGCTTTAAATCTATATTTGCTAACATCGACTAATGCAATTTAGAGGCAAACAGTGTTGATCCAGATCAGCAGCAGTTTATTCTGTGTCTTCACTGTTCGACCCAGAGGCTTTTAAAACATTTCAGCAGAGGATAAAATGGCAAGCGCTTAAAGAATTAAATAAACTAGGTAAAAGTGTGTGTGTTTTGGGGTCAGACAATTAAACCTTTAGCAGCCAATCTAGTCTGCTATGGTTGTTTACTGAAATGTTTAAAAAGCCAAAAGTGAAACTTTGTCAAACAGTGTAGATGCAGATAAGACTGATTGGAGATGTCTTACCTGGGGCTGTACTGTTTGCATATACATCCACATTTGACAATATAGTCAGTAATGTTAGCATGTAAATGCAGCAGACGACACTTTCAAATGCATTGTAAGGGTTAACTTATCAACAGGACGGGAGGTTGGCATGTCAGGCTTGATTAATATGAACCATGAGATGAGAGGAAATGGATATTCTTAATTCTGGTTGGACAATGCTACAAAACATTTAGAAAATGCTTTTGCTCGTAATTTTATAAACTGACTCGGGGCTCCGCCCTTCGTCAGTTTTATAACAATTACTTGCACAAAGCATTCTCTAAATATAGCTAACCTAGATCTTAAAAATTCTATGCTTTATATTTTAAGACATTACAAACAGTGCAAACCATAATCAGCCACTGCTTCATGCAACATCTGATCAGAATCTATGATGTTTGTCTACAAGATCAATTATTCATGTACAGCTATTGAGTTTTCTTTCATCTGACAATTATTTTCATGAAAAGCAAGTTTAATTCGAAACAAACTTTAATACATTTGATCAATTGTTAGTAGCAAACTCACAATTCTTGATTTAAACAGTAATTATTCTCTTTAATGTATACTTGTAGCTTGTACTCATCACTGTACACTCAATTTTAAAACCAATTTTTATATTTATTTTTGTAAAAAAGCAAAATTAATTATAAAGTAATCATACAGTAATCATGATTACAGGTTATTTTGCAATGCAATCGATTACATTATGATTACTTGTAATCATAAAAACCCATGATTACAGATTACTTTATGATTACTGAAAAAAGTAATTGATTACAAGTAATCATGATTACAGATTACGATTACCCCAACTCTGCACAGAACAACCACAAACCAATGGGAGGAACATTAACTAACGAATGAACAACATCAGAACCACCGCCCTTGTGATACTGGCTGTATTGATAACCTTACCCTTGAAAAAAAAGTTGGTCCCCTGGTCGGAAAAAGTGTTATTTATGTGTATTTTTTTAAATCCCACTCAGCTGTCTTTTTTAATTAAAATTTCTAAAAGCGAGCTGTGGCCACATAAACAAATGATCAATTGTTGGATTGTTAATCTAAGATACTCTGTGAAAGAGTTCACGTCTTCAACACACTGTTCATATCGTTTAAAGAATGGTTTACTTTAATTTACTTTAAATCCAGCAAAATGTATTTTTTCTATACAGAAATGGGCCAAAAAGCACGAACACCGGCAAAAAAGTTTTTGGGTCAGGGGTCACTGGCTGGTGGGTCAGGGGTTGCCAGATCCGGGTTGTAGGACAGGGTCAGTTGGGTCATCAGAAACGGAGGTATTTTTTCTTGGCCTAACTGATTAATTATAAAGGTCTAAATGTGTATCATTAGCGATGCTCACTGCCTCTATCTCGGCCCTAATAGTTGAGAAGTCGATGATGTCGACCATTCACTTAGGAAATGAATTCAATTTTTGGAATGTTCATGGAATCATGAATATTTCGGGTATCTTGCAAAGTAAGTGAAACACCAGGGCTTCACGTTAACTGATTCCATGAACATTCCAAACATGAATTTATTACTTGTATTTACATTTTATATTATCAGTCAAGTATCAATTTTCAAGTTTTACCTAACTTGGCTGGTTTTCCAGATATCTTAAATTAAATCAGACATAACTTAGGGTTTGGAATAGCCAAACCACCAAATTTCCGCGCTTAACGCCATGGCGGTACGTGTTCAACGACACACAAACATCAGTAAACAAGCAACGTTATTGGATTGACTTGACGTTAGCCCGCTCAACTGGCACGTATGTGGGTGTGGCTTAAATCGATTTGTACATGAAGGTATGAACGACATCACAAATTAAGGTTCATTTAAAGACAAGCAGTGGAAATGTAAATATTGAGGATATGGATCCACATGATACTGCGCGCACTCATTTTTAAGGAAAAAACATTAAGCAGGCCTCTAGTTAAGAGTGCGTAACAAAACAAATTTTATTTCTCAGCCTAAACCTACGTTGTGGGTACTCAAAAGGCCGTCTCTTTTGGGCACCCAAAACATGTTTAAACGGATAGATAAGAAGATATTCACAATTTTACGCACTATTTTTGCTAATCTAGATCCTATGTGACGGTGTCACAGGGCTCCAGATAAGAGTGCGTATTGGAAAACTTTTTTCTTAATTTCTCATCCAAAACATATGTTGTGGGTACTCTAATGAACCGTCTAAATGAGACGGTTCTTTTGAGAACCCAAAACACATGTTAATATTGATTGGTAAGAAAATAATTACAATTTTACGCTCATAAAATTTTCTTATCTGGACTTATGGACCGTGATATGATACGTGTGTGTAACCTAAATTGCTTTGTTATTATATTTACAGAATTGTAACCAAACACAGAGTTCAAGACATGCCCTTTCTACAAATTGCACACCACAGAATGTTCAAGACGTTATCCCTTCTATAGATGGTACAAGACAGTATATGCAAGACTTGGTACATTCTATAAATGGTACTATACAGAAGGTTCCAGATATGAAGCCTGCTATTAATGGTACAAAACATACATCGTTGAAGTGAACCCATCTAAAAATGGGACACAACAGTATATGCAAGACTTTAATCATTCTCTAAATGGTATCATGCAGAATGTTCCAGATATGAAACCTGCGTTTAATAGTTCAAAACATACAATGTAGAGGTTATCCCGTCTATAAATGGTACAAAACAGTATATGCAAGACTTTAATAATTCTATAAATGGTACTATACAAATGTTTCAGATATGAAGCCTACTTTTACTGATACAAAACATACATCGTAGACGCGAACCCGTCTATAAATGGTACAAAACAGTATATGCAAGACTTTAATCATTCTATAAATGGCACAGTGCAAAATGTTACAGATGTGAAGCCTGCTTTTAATGGTACAAAACCTACATCGTCGATGTGAACCCGTCTATAAATGGTACAAAACAGTATATGCAAGACTTAAATCATTCTATATATATATGGTACTATACAGAATGTTCCAGATATGAAGTCAGCTTTTAATGGTACAAAACATATATCGTAGACGTGAATCTGTCTATAAATGGTACACAAAAGTATATGCAAGACTTAAATCATTCTATAAATGGTACAAAACAGAATGTTCCAGATATGAAGCCTGCTTTTGATGGTACAAAACATACATCTTAGACGTGAATCAGTCTATAAATGGTACACAACAGTATGTTCTGAACAAGAACCCTTCAGTAAATGGTATAGACACAATGGGTTTGTGTTGTGAATTAGTCTATAGATAGTCATTCTATTAGTCCCTGGACCCTATGACTCGATCTGATCCTTAAACGATATGAAACAGTGTGTTGAAGATGTGAACTCTTTCAAAGAGTATTTTAGACATGAATCATTCTTAAATATGGTTAAACATTATTTGTTCTAGACGAAAACCCTTTGATCATCCGTGACCAAACAACTTACTCAGGTCTCCAGATAAGAGTGAGTAATTGAGCATTATTTTTCGTATTTCTCAACCAAAACATATGTTGTTACTACTCAAAAGAACCGGTTGACCAGGATGTAAAGCATAAACGCAAACAAAACAATATTTGCTGTGGTATGGATGTCAACCAGGAGGAGGAGCCTCGAAAGCATGACAAAGCTGGTATAATAGAACAAGCTGTCAAAATACATGACATTGTATATACTGACACGAAGCCCGTTAACGCTAGAACGTGTTACAAACTTCAGGGTGATGGCACTCGGCAGTATACAAGCATGCATACCAATAACAAAGCTTTGGGAAAGTTCAGTGAAAAAGAATCACTTGAAGATGTTAAAAATTGTCAAGATATCAGCCAAATGCACCATGGTAGAACAATTACTGCATCGTTTGAAGATAAAACATGTCGTCAAGATATAGAACACAGTGACCAACTACAACAGCATCAGGACACATATGCAGTAAATGAAGATGTCATGTCTAATAAATCATCGATTCATTGTGACACAGGAACGCACGGGGAACTTAATGAAGTTTATCCTGATGTTAAGTCACGTATAGTTAGTGATTATAGTCACGATGTCGGGCAGAATGAGAGACTACAACTTGATAACCAACAAACTGATAATAAATCTCATGAATTATTTCCTGATTTGAAGTCACTTGTAGCTAGCACAAACGATCTAGTTAACAGCAAGAATGGTCAACCTAAACAACAGGACAGCAGGTACAATGAGAATATGGATTGCAAAATGGATAATGCCCTGCAATCGATAGTAGACCGTGCATGTGAGCAGGTTTTAAGGCAGACTTATCCACCACAACAACATAGTATCACTTTGAATACGAATGAAGACTATTACAGATATACAGACTTAGACTCGCTTGTAACGAGTACATACACCCCAGGGATCAGTCAGGATATTCAGTTGCAGCAGAGTGGCACAGAAGCTAATGAAATTCACACCGATTTTCAACAATGTGTAGATACCTCACTTGATCAAGATTCAAGAGAGGTTGATGAGCTGCTACCACAAATGGGGGTAAACCATGGAAAGAAGACCTACAAATGCAATATATGTGGCCAAGATTTAGCAACCTATTACAAGTTACAGAAACACAGGAGCATACATACAGGACACCATGAATATACATGTGATATATGTGGCCGAGGTTTTACATTAAAACAAAACTTTCAGAAACACAGAAGAATACATACTGGAGAGAAACCCTATACATGCGATGTTTGTGGTAAGACCTTCTCAGAGAGTGGTTCTTTGAAGAGTCATCATAAAATACATACTGGAGAAAAGGCGTTTAAATGTGAAGTGTGTAATAAGGTATTTAGACACGGAAGTACTTTACGTGTACACTACAGAATACATACTGGAGAGAAAACGCATCCTTGTGAAGTATGTGCCAAAGAATTTGTATCTAGTAGTAATTTAAGGTTACATTTAAGAAAACACTCATCAGAGAAGGCTTACAGTTGTGGTACTTGTGGTAGAGCTTTTTCAAGGAAGGATACTTTGATGAGGCATTTGAAACTCCATACTGTGAAAAAGAAATCTCATGTATGCGGTATATGCGGTAGGATTTTTACAGACATTCGTGGATTGCGGCTGCATGAGAGAAAGCACAATGATGGAAAATATAAGAATGATTGTCTTGAGATAAAACCAAATATTGAGTGTCAAGATGATATAAAAGACACTGAGCAAGACTTATCACAGCTAAAGAATAACATACATACCGGAAATAGTCAATTTACGTGTGATATTTGTGGGCACGCTTTTGCACAACAGATACAGTTACAGACTCATAGATTAGTTCATCTACAGACTGAGAACAAGCCCTACAAATGTGGAACTTGTGGCAAGGCTTTTTCACAGAGAACTTATTTAAAATCTCACCTGAAAGTGCATAGTGAAGATAAGCTTTATGTTTGCAAAATATGTTGCAAAGAGTTTTCATGGGTGAGCAATCTCAAACAGCACCTTAAAAGCCATACCAAAGAGAAAGCTTGTAAATGCAATGTGTGTGGGAGTGAATTTTACAGGACCGATTATTTGATGAAACACGTTTTACGAGTACATATTGGAGAGAAACCCTATACATGTGACTTGTGTAATCATTCATTTGCAGATAAAGGTTCTTTGCAGTGGCACAAGAGAACTCATTCCGGGGCCAAACCTTACAAATGTAAGGTTTGTGGACGATGTTTTTCAGGCACCGGTAATTTACAACAACATGTAAGAGTTCATACCCGAGAGAAACCTTACGTCTGTGTAGAATGTGGACGATCATTTGCACGACAGAATACATTGAAATGTCACATGAACCAGCATACAGGTGAGAAGCCTTTCAAATGTGAGAAATGTGGCCGGGCGTTTGTTCAGCGTGTTCATTTAAATAATCATCATCTTAAAGAACATACACACGGTTTCCCTGATACAGAGAATTGAGTTCAAGACTCCCAAAACCGCATCTGGGAACCCCTGAGAAAATATATGTGTAGCCTTTGGGACTAAAATATACATGGCAAAACGATATAAAGAATAAGAAATATTGAATATTTGGGTTATTTATATAGTATATAATAGATTCTAATGCACTTGCTTTTGTAACGCGACATCTGATTGGATAACGTCAAAAATTTGCGACAGTATATCCTGCGATATACTGCAGGAAACAGTTTGACGTCATTTATTACGTCACATTTCGTTGGATGACTTGCGCCATTATGCGGCTTGTAGCGCTCTAATTTGATCCGAAACTACAGAAGTGCATTAGAATGGGGATAACCATATTCCAAATTTTCATTTGGGGAGGTATATCGTCGGATATACGTTCGGAAATCACGCTTTACAGCTCGGCTCGCGCGTCGCCGTAAAACTAAATTTCCGACCGTATATCGGATGATATACCTCCCCTAATGAAAACTTTGAATACAGTTATCCCCTAAGTATTGTATTCTTAAAAAGCGCTTGAGAGTATAAGAAGTTATAATAAGTGTGAGGGTGAGCAATAGCGTAGCCAGAACAATGAAAAAAAAATATGCACATCAAAGGGAGACTCCTGGATCAAGCGATGATTCTCTTAATTTTCGTCCCTTTTCATAATGGGAACTTCTCTTAAAGGAATGATTTTGCTCCCAGAGAGAGCCAGAATTATTTCCTTTAAGAGCAGTTCCTTATTGTATGGAAAATACTTTTTACCATGTTAGGTGCCCTCCCCTTACTACTTTATCTCGCCAATGGTGAGATAGAAACTCCCGATCCAAAGATCACCCTTTTGCATAACAGGACTTGTTGAGTGATTCAACGGTGGTCTCGAGGAAAGAACCTTTCTATCCCATCCTTACTCGTTTAATGGATCTTTATCTTGCTCACAATTGAATGCTGCTTTTCTTTGTTTAAAAAACGGTTTCCAGACGCTATGACGTGACACAACACGATAACTTCACTTTAACATTTATACCAATGACGTCACCAGTCACTTTTCTTCCAACATGAGAATGTTCGATTTTGATCTTTCCCAACAGTAGGGATGGCACTGTGCAGACGGTATTGTCACGTCGATCCCTACAAGATTGATGTCTACTTTAGAACATTAACAAAATTCAACCTAATAATGCCCCACTATTTTACTTAAAACGGACAGGCGTAGGATAATGACAGGATACAGCCAGAACTCCTTCTTTGAAGCCTTAATGGGTGCATAAAAAAACTGGGCGTTTTGTGCGAGTTCTATATGCAAGAGGCAAGGGGCCGCACTACGCGGACATTATAACTGTAATAAGAAGATTTGATCTTTCCCAATAATTGGTATGGGGTATGTGATTTAAAAAATCATATGTGTAGAAAAAGCAGAAAGCCCAATCTGGTGTGCACGAATGCTATTATCTTGCACACGGGATAAGGATATCTGAGATTTAACCTTGGGATAGAAAATCTAATCTTGCACCCCTGATGAGGATATAACAGATTTTACCTTGGGATAGAAAACTTATCTTGCACACTGGATAAGGATATCTGAGATTTTACCTTGGGATAGAAAATCTTATCTTGCACACCAGATAAGGATATCTTAGTTTACCTTTGGATAGAAAATCTTATCTTGCACAGTGAATAAGGATATCTGAGATGTTACCTTGGGATAGAAAATCTTATCGTGCACACCGGATAAGGATATCTGAGATTTTACCTTGGGATATAAAATCTTATCTTGCTCACCGGATAAGGATATCTGAGATTTAACCTTGAGATAGAAAATTTTATCTTGCACACTGGATAAGGATATCTGAGATTTTACCTTGGGATAGAAAATCTTATCTTGCACACCAGATAATGATATCTCAGATTTAACCTTGGGATAGAAAATCTTATTGTGCACACAGGATAAGAATATCTGAGATTTTACCTTGGGATAGAAAATCTTATCTTGCACACCAGATAAGGACATCTGAGATTTTACCTCGGGATAGAAAATCTTATCTTGCACACTGGATAAGGACATCTGAGATTTTATCTTGGGATAGAAAATCTTATCTTGCACACCAGATAAGGATATTTGGAATTTACCTTTGGATAGAAAATCTTAACTGCACACCAGATAAGGATATCTGAAGTTTTACCTTGTGATATAAAAGATTATCTTGCACACCGGATAAGGATATCTCAGGTTTTACCTTTGAATAAAAAATCTTATCTTGCACACCAGATAAGGATATCTGAGATTTTATTTTGGGATATAAAATCTAAGCTTGCACACCGGATAAGGATATCTGAGATTTTACCTTGGGTTAGAAATCCTATCTTGCACACCTGATAAGGATATCTGAGATTTTAGCTTGGGATAGAAAATCTTATCGTGGACACAGGATAAGGATATCTGAGGTTTAACCTTGGGACAGAAAATCTTATCTTGCACACCGGATAAGGATATCTGAGATTTAACCTTGAGATAGAAAATATTATCTTGCACACCGGATAACGATATTTGAGATTTTACCTTTGGATAGAAAATCTTATCATGCACACCGGATAAGGATATCTGAGATTTTATTTTGGGATATAAAATCTTAGCTTGCACACCGGATAAGGATATCTGAGATTTTATCTTGGGTTAGAAATCCTATCTTGCACACCTGATAAGGATATCTGAGATTTTAGCTTGGGATAGAAAATCTTATCGTGGACACAGGATAAGGATATCTGAGGTTTAACCTTGGGACAGAAAATCTTATCTTGCACACCGGATAAGGATATCTGAGATTTAACCTTGAGATAGAAAATATTATCTTGCACACCGGATAATGATATTTGAGATTTTACCTTTGGATAGAAAATCTTATCATGCACACCGGATGAGGATATCTGAGATTTTACCTTGAGATAGAAAATCTTATCTTGCACACCGGAAAACGATATCTGAGATTTTACCTTGGGATAGAAAATCTTATCTTGCACACCGGATAAAGATATCTGTGGTTTAACCTTGGGATAGAAAATCTTATCTTGCACACCGGATAAAGATATCTGAGGTTTTACCTTGGGATAGAAAATCTTCTCTTGCACACCAGATAAGGATATCTGAGATTTTACCTTGGGTTAGATAATCTTATCTTGCACACCGGATAAGGATATCTGAGATTTTACCTTGGGATAGAAAATCTTATCTAACCAATGCTATCTTACACAGGCTGTCACGTGAGGGCTACATACATTTGTTGTCTGGAACTCACGCACATTGTCATCAAGTGACGTCATTGTTATGTTAAAATGACGTCATCATATGAAATTGTATCTTAGCGTATTCAGGGGCTTCTGGAAGCCTATTTAAAAAAATTACAGTGGTGAGCATGAAAAAGAATCCATTATAAGTACGAGGGTAGAATAGAAAAATCTGTCCCTCGGGATCACCGTTTGTCACCACTCGACAAGCCTCACGTTGTCAAACGGCGATCCTCGGGACAGATTTTTCTATCCTACCCTCACACTCATGATCGATTCTTATACCTTGTAGCCACAAAAATATTTGAGGTATGATGAAAGATTAGTAATCATGAATCATGTGACGTCGCGTTTGGGAGTGAAATATCGCCATGCAATAAAATCAATAAACCACTAGTAGTTTACAGATTTACGGGAAACGTTATGACGCCCATAACAAGTTAACGTTGCGTACATAATGACTAAATAATAAGGTTTTTACACCAGAAATGAGAATTCAAAGTATTCTTAGTGTCATATGATAAATAGAATCTAACATTCGTGCTCTTGTATTATTGAATTTATTAAACTCGTTGGGAAAAAGAGATAAAATGCTAGCCAAGCCGAGCATTTTATCTCTTTTCCCAAACTCGCTTAAAAACAATCAAACATAAGCACTCCTGTAAGATCCTCTATATATTGCATATTTCTTTATGTTTGTATGCTATATGCAGTATTATTAATATGCTATTCGCTGAAAGTTTCCTCTCTCGTACAAAATGTTTATAAATAGAATATCTTACATGGATGCTCCTGTTTTATTGAGTTACATTAATGAGTTGAGGAAAAGGGATAAAATGTGAGGCTTGCCGAGCATTTTATCTCTTTTTTGCAACGAGTTTAATAATAATGCAGGAGCACTTATGTTGGTTTCTGTTTATCACATGAAATTGAAATTAATTGAAAAAACTCATTTTTGGCGTGAAAACGTGAATATGTTGTCATGTTAGCGCAAAGTTACAATGGGCGTCATTAAGTAACATTACGAAATCTGTAAACCACTAGCGATTTAGCGATTTTATTGCATGGCATTATATACAGTCGGACATAAGTTAATCATCACCTTAATTGTTTCTTAGAAACCGTAGGAAGCTTTCCAGTCAGGAATATTTTCTTTTTTTATGAAAATTGATAAAGTGGTGACAATTTACAGCAAATTTCGATTTGATTATCACAAAGGTAAACAACCAGGCATGGTAAATGCACATTTACCCATAAAATGTCCCTATTCTTTAGCCCATTATGGTATTTTCACAACGCTTAGACATGTAAAGTGTTAGTGTCATATTGTTACAATATCAAAGACAAGTTCTGTCTCAAAAGGTCAGGTTCATACTTCTTAAAGAATAAAAGTTATGATTATGTAAAGAATGGCATGTTGTATTGTGATAATGCAAAAAATATAAATACATGTACGTGATTAACTATTTCTATGATCCTCTATAACTGACCTGAAACCTTGAGTTCGACAGAATCAGTTTGGCACCAGTTTGAAAAACAAGTCTAGATTATTTCTGCGTGTAATTGAATTCAAAGTAAGCACCCCGAAATAGGGGTTGGTTTATACAGGACACTGTAGAGATTCAGCAAAGTGCTTAAATGACATTCTGAAATGTTCAACAGACCAAAGGAAGACAAGGGTATTAAACTATTACAAACTGGTTGTTCTTCTGAAGAAATTTGTGCACGAAAAACGTCTCTGAAATAATGTTCGGGTGATGCTTAACTTATGTCTGACTGTATATAACTCCCAGACGAGGCGTCATGTAATAATAGATAATAAATAAAATATGGATATGACAAATAAGATTTTTTATGAAAGTCTGTGAGTAGCTTTTGCACTTAGTATTTTGTATATTTTGTAACAGCATAAAAGAACTCTCTCACAATGGTACGTGTTAGAATCGACATCTGCCAATCTATAAAGTATTGGTAAAGCATTTGGTTATACACTATGCAACGTATAGAGATGCAAAATTACCTATATAGCACTGCCCATCGATTAGGCAAGATATTTTTTAAAAAGTTATCATGACAAAAAAAAGGCAGCGAAAAAATGATTCAGCATGCAGAGTTGATATGCATGCATGTTAACATAAATGCTAACTTTGCGACTATATAATATAGAATTTTGCTTACCACGATGATTTGCAGTCTGATCTGCGTCTTTGTTGCTCAATAGCAGCACAATCAGGTTTGCTTGGAAATTTCGAAAGGATATAGTTTTAAAATCTGACGGCAGAATAAGTCATAAGTAGACGCCTTTTCGCCAACCACATTTGAGCCACAACAACTTTGTGGCATTTTGACAGGTGCAGGTTCAGGCGAGCTGGTGCAACCCCCTTTTAAGCTTAGAAACTCGAAATGATGTTCGGTCAGTAGATTTATGCTCGTAGAATATTCAAGCAATTAGCAAAGGCTCTGATCAGACTGCCTGTATGCGCATGCTGGCCTGTGCCTTTGCTGGTTGCACACACAACATTGTAGGCAATCTCATGTTGCCGCACATTTAAAAAAATAATCGCTAAAATTTGACGTTTTGCTCTTTTCACAACCTGTTAGCAGTTTTGGTGGAGTATTCATGTTGTGCTGACATACAAAGATGCGCACTCTGATTTGGGTGGTCAAAATTTCATTCAAACAGGGACGTGTCTTCCTGGGTTGAACCAGTACTAACCTAGGATAAATGTGTCTTGCTCAAGGACCACAACGCAGTGACGCCAGTGAGGCTCAAACCCGCGGCCCCTCGGTCTCGAGTCAAGCACTCTACCACTGAGCCACTGCGCTCCATTTTGTAGAAGGTAATTAAGTGTAAATATACACCAAAAAGGTGGTAGCTCAGCTGCCGCATATTTTGCCGCCACCAAACAAATTATCAATATACTGTGCGGATACGTTAACGTATTCAAGACTTCAATACGCAGACCACATCATATCCAGCGTAGTTGCCAGTCTTTGTTTTAATCTAAAAATACGTATCAAACATAACAAAGCATGCTTCACCACTCAAACATACGGACACACGAACTTGGGGAGAACTTCCATGCAGCTAGCATTTACTCGTTCTGTACAGTCTGATCAGACGCTTCATTGGCCGCAAAGGAAAGGCCCTTAGTTACCGAAGATGTGCAGATGCAAAGGCTTACATGTAACCGAATTATCTCTGGAACTGCAAACTCACAATTAGTCATTCTGCTTTCTAATCATATTACTCTTATTTGTTTGGCTGAGCAGGCAACTTCATATTAAGAATATTATGAACTATTCCAAGAAATGTTTCTAATAAATGATTATATCGGTAGAAGGTTGAAATAAAAACTTCCTAAATTGGATAGTAATTTTTTAATGAGGCATATCGCATTTTGTCTATTTTGCGATAAGTTACATGTTTATGTTTGCTGGTCCCAATACATTGTAATTTGAAGTTTCTTAGGTGCCTTTACAGAAGCATAAAAAATCGCGCTTCCATGCTTGACATCGCGACAGGGTATCAAAAATGCTAATACTGTAGTGATCCAGATTTCTCAACCTCAAGTACGAAACACATGTGTTGTGAATCAACTGTTCTTTAAAATTCGATAACAGCACTTTTACTTATTAAATCATCGATGTTGTTTTGTGACATTTACATGACTGAGTTAGGATTAGCTTACCTTATGTGCCTACATGCTTGTAATCCGTGAGAATGAGTAAATGATGGTGTAGTTCATGATAATTTGGTCTTAGCCAAGCGTGTTTACAATCATTAATCTCCATGTTGTATGCTGTGTATTGGGTTGAGTGAAATGCATTATGGGAGTATGTTTGTGTGAACGCAGCGACCTTTGTTTACGTCATCTGTCAAAACAAATCGTCTGTCTGAAGCCCGTGGGACCGAGTTTTGCAGAGATTCATTGTGTTTACCCCAAATTGATTCCAATTTCATTGTAAGAGTCATTTAGAATATTCAATTGCGGTTGTTTTCGGGATATTTTTATATTGAAGTTCATAGATAAATATTGAGTTTGCAGTGTTTGAAATGAGACACCCCCATCGATTTTCCTCAATGTCGGCAATGGCGGCCAGGGAGATTCCAGTAGTGGGAACGTCTTCCGATGTTTCTGACGTTGTGGGATGACGGGATCCCGTCGCATCTTTGCTGTGGGTTGGAAATCCCGCTACAGTAGAGCTGCAGGTTGGCGGGAGGCGGGATCATTGAGTATAAAAGCAGAGCGCGCAAGTGGGAAGGGGACTTCATTTTTGGCTCTGGTTAAGGCAACATATCGCCGTTTTTACTGAAATTTCCTAAATTTAACTGAGTTTGAGCAAGCTAATTTTGGTAATAAATATTCCAAAGAGAGAATCATTTCTTTGGTAAATTCTGTCAAATTCCTATCAAATCCTCGCGATTTTAGCCTTCTAGATTTCATGCTAATTTGAGATTTACTGCTATTTTGTACATTTGCATTACATTTTAGTCAACTCAAGGGGTGGGGATTTTACCACTTATTCTGCTTTTAATTCTCTGAAGGTTAATTCAAAAGTATTTCTAAATGACTCATTGACTTGTGCAATCTTTTGATCACTGTATCGTTGATAAAGGGGTAAACTTAGGACTGCGTTGTTTAATCAGTTGCGTCGTGCCCGTTTGAGAGTGTCAGATTTAGATTATATATAGCATTTTAATTTTGACCTATAGATCTAGTTATAAGGTAGCTAAACAAATCTTGTAGTTTTTTTTGATGATCCAATTATATATTTTTTGCTCAGCAGTCTATAGTCTCTTCGTTTTATTTTCACTTCCCATGTAACAACACACTTCCCCAGAATCGAAGGTCAATTCACTTGTCACAATCACACACACAAATTCCCCTATTTCCATAAAATACACGAAGTCCATTTTTTTTATTAACGAAGCTCTGGGAGCTTTGTGGAAAGGTAGGCGAAACTTGCACTGAAAAGTACATGTTTACGTCAACCCATATATATTGCTATTAGACTACAGAATTGCATGAAAGGCTTTCTCTCACCAGATATACAGTCAAAGTCCATTGTCACGCTACCGCATTTTCAAACCTAGGACTTTGAGAGATAGACACTTTGAGTTAATTTGCACCAGTTTATTGAGCAATCAGTCTAGCACTTTGAGTCTAATAAGAAGTCAAGTTATAGAGGGGTTGTTTAGCGCTCTAACACCCGACACGTAACAAAAGTGTTGGCGCAGCGGTGCCATCTGTGTCTTCAGTAACAGGTCGTGAGATACAAACAAAAAGGGACATGATGAGCACCGAGACCCCTATTACGGATATAGCTTCAGTGGCAGATGACTCCAGAAACATGTCATGCGCAGTTCCAACACAAGCACAGGTTTTGGAAAACAACGATGGTATGACGTCAGCTGATGTTTTACAGGAAGCAGCCGCATCTTCATTGTTGCAGTTACACGGCAGGGAATCCTCTGATACAGAGCAACGTGGTGAACACAGCCTAACAGAACAGCCAATGTACCAGTCTCGATATTTAGACGGCGATAGACAGTTTCACAGCAGGTCTCTTGTAAACATCCCTTCAGCGCTGAATAGAGACAACGCTATTTCTGCAAACTATACAAGCATACCCCAGAATCAAATTATGTATTCTGAAGCCAATTTGAGAAATTCTATTCTGGGGCTAAGTCATACTGTAGGCGGCATTCAAAAGCAACAAGTAAACATGCACATGAAGCAAAAAAATATTACAGATACCCTAGAACGTGTGTTATCTACATTGCAAGATCTTAAAGATGGGCATCACAGCAGTTCACAAAATTTAGGTAGAGGATACGAGGTTGAACAAATGCCATATAGATCGCAAGCTGGGAGTGACCCAAACTATCAGCAATATGAGGACCACCCTTATGTAAATAATGAGAGAGTTACCGAGCATAGTGGTACAGAATTAAGAAGTAGAGATATAAGAGAGAGGCCGAGTTTTAGCAGTAGTAATTCACGTGAGATGTACAACTCACAGGGCCAAACAGTTAGCGACCAAACGAGCAATAGGTATGCCAATGAGACTTTGAGTCACACACATGTCAACCCTACTGATGTGTATAGTGTACAGGATCAAGTTTATAGCGGACAGTCAATCAGCAGAAACGCAGGAGCAAGGCCAAATTATACACAGGTTATCCCTAGCAAAGAGTACAGTGTACAGGATCAAGCTTATAGCGGACAGTCAATTAGCAGAAACGCAGCAGCAAGGCCAAATTATACACAGACTATCCCTAGCCAAGAGTACTGTGTACAGGATCAATCCATAATAAATACTAATTCACATGATCAGACAGGAAGTCACACAAGAAATCGCATGTCATTTGAAAACGATCCAATGAGAGGACTTTCATCTGATGGAAGACAGAGTAGACAGCTTAACAACTGGTATAATGCACCCTATGAAATTAGACAGAGACAGTTTCAGAGACAGGATAGTCAAAGACGACAGCAGTCATCAAATTGTCATGACTTAAAGCTGCCACCGTTCAACGGAAAGAAGACTGGAAGGTTTGGATTAATAGATTCGAAGCGATAGCAGAAAGGAGAAATTGGAGTGAAGAAACAAGACTGGACAATCTGCTGCCCAAACTGCAAGGTAGAGCAGGAGATTCTGTGTTCACGCAACTGCCTAGATCAACGCTATTGTGCTACTCAGACCTGATTAAGGAGCTAAATAGCAGATTTAGAGTAGTTGAAATGCAGAAAACTTTTGCTGCTAAGTTTAGCCAAAGAGCACAAAGAGCAGATGAAACAGTTGAAGAATTCGCTGCAGACATAAAACGATTATATGCCAAAGCATACAAATATAGAGATAGTACAACAAGAAGACTTGGTACGCAGATTCTTAGATGGACTACGTGATAATGAAGCACGATTTGAAATAGAATTTCACAAAGAGCCAGAGGACATAGACGAGGCAGTCTATCATGCTGTTAATTTTATACAGACAAGAAGAAGAAGTTCCCATGAACACTATGCAGAGAGAAAGTTTAAAAAATATGCAAGAAGGACTAATGTAGAAGAAGACATTGAGAGTGAAGAGGAGGAGTCCATGGAAACGGACACAGACTTTGATCGAGGATACCGAGTACCAATAAGGAAGGAAAAAGCAATACCCAAGAAAAGATTTGGAATGGAACTACAGAACAGAAGGATTCTATGAAGATTTTGTCAGAAACAAGAGATTTAATCCAAGCACTGGTTGCACAGATGAAGCAGCAGTCAACGCAGGAGACAGATAAGAAAATTCAACATAACCCAAATCAGCAAGATAGGAAGAGAAATGTAGTATGTTACAGCTGCCAGCAGCAAGGTCATTATTCTAGAGAGTGCCCTAATAAGGTACAGAAGCCAAGGTTGCCTAGCGGTTCAGTACATCAGAATCCTGCACCTTTTTATCGAAACAGACAAGAAGTACAACAACAGAACCATTTAAACTAGAAAAGGCTTCCTCTGGTGGCCACAGAGAAGCCTGCTGTACAAATAGAGGCCAAATAGAGCAAGATTGTTCGTAACCTGATAATGTCATTAAGTCAATAAAGCACACTAGAAAATTGCCAGATGGAATATATATCCGTGGTTAAATTCAAGGATACCCATTGTTGTTTACAGCAGATACAGGTGCATCAAGAACCATTATTTCAAGGCGGTTCTATGAAGAAATGGCACAAGAAGACAAGCCAATACTATCTAAGACCTCAAAGTTAGTTGGAGCTAGTGGAGTGACAATAAATGAGTTAGGTAAAGGTACTTTTTATATGGAATTGGGACTGGTAAAGTTAGAAATAGAAGCTATAGTTGCTGAAATAGAAGATGAAGGACTACTTGGTGTAGATGTGTTGCAGAATGGGAATGCTGGTCCATCAGATTTGCTAATGAGCAAAGGTGTTCTTAAAATAGACAAACAAGAAGTACCTATAATACAGATTGGAATAACAAACAGAATACGCAAAGTCACTGCAGCTGATCATTTTGTTATACCAGCACAGAGTGAGTGTATAATAGAGGTGTATGTTGAGCGACAGGAGTATGATGATTTTTCAAATGAGAAAGATTATATAATAGAACCTACAGAGCACTTTCAGATGGAATATCCATTACAAATGGCGTCTACACTAGTTGATATCAACCAAGCTTGTACCTGTAAGGTAAGAGTACTGAATCCATTCCCCACAGCAATGTCTATAAAGCAAGATGCAGTTATTGGTAAAGCAGAGCCTGCTGAAGGTATTCCAGTGATTGTTGCAGATGAGGAGAATAAACAAGAAGTAAACAACGTCAATAGAATAAGGAGAGTGGATTTTTGCAGAGAAGAGAAAACATGTTTCCCTCATAATGTCTCAGTACGACAAGCATGTGATACAGAGGTACAAGAAATACCAAAGCATCTGTTGACAGTGTATGATCAAGCGACTGCAAACCTTAGTAGTCAAGAATGCAAGAAAGTAGCCCAAACACTGATTAAATTTCAAGACACTTTCTCAAAAGATGAGTGGGATTTAGGTGTTACTCATTTGACAGAGCATTCAATCAAGACTGGCGATGCACAACCTGTCAAGCAGCCACCAAGAAGAGTACCATTAGCTTTTGCGGGAGCTGAGAAGAAAGCAATTGAAGATCTGAAAGCTAAAGGAGTTATACGAGACAGTGTTTCACCCTGGGCAAGTCCTACTGTGCTCGTTTCAAAGAAAGATGGAGGAGTCCGTCCATGTGTGGACTAAAGAAAAGTAAATGAGTTAGTAAAGCCTGATGGTTTTCCTTTACCATGTATACAAGATTGTTTGGATGCAGTAGCAGGTGCTAAATTATTTAGTACGTTTGATTTGACCAGTGGTTATTTCCAAATACCTTTGAAGGAAGAAGATATACCCAAAAGCGCATTTGTATGTAAATATGGCCATTTTGAAATGACCAGAATGCCATTAAGATTAAACAATGCTGCCTCGACCTTCCAGAGGACAATGGAGATGGCCCTACAAGGACTGCAGTGGACTACATGTCTTATATATATATAGATGACATCATTGTCTATGGGAGAAATTTCGATGAGCACTTAAGCAGAATAGAAGAAGTGCTAGAAAGAATCAAAGCAGCGGGGCTTAAATTGAAGCCAGAAAAATGCAAAATGTTGCAAACAGAAGTCATATTTCTAGGACACATGGTTTCTGCAGCCGGAATAAAGCCAAGTCCAACCAATATCTCTAAAATTCTTGACTGGCCCAGACCAAAGACACCTAGACAAGTCAAGCAACTAGTGGCCATGGGTTCATATTATCGACGGTATGTCAGAGATTATGCAAGTATTGTTAGACCAATGGTGGAATTGACTAAGAAAGGAAAACGATTCATTTGGAGTGAAGCTTGTCAACACTCTTTTAAAAGCATCAAGAAGGCACTGGTTAGTGCAGATGTGATGGGTTATCCCTTGAATGAGGCTGGAGAATTTGTGTTAGATGTGGATGCATCTGATATTGGTATAGGAGGAATCCTGCATCAGGTACAAGATTGAAGAGAAAGAGTAATAGCATATGCAAGCAGAGCTCTTAATAAAGCTGAGAAGAATTATTGCATTACGGAAAAAGAACTTCTTGCTGTTAGATATTTCATAGAATATTTCAGACAGTATCTGCTAGGCAGAAGATTTTTAGTAAGAAGTGACCACCAAGCTTTAGTTTGGATTTTTAGCTTGAAAGAACCAAGAGGAAAACTAGCCCGATGGCTTGAGATTTTGAGTCTGTATGATTTTTCAATTGAATACAGACCAGGACGCAAACAGGGACATTGTGATGCTCTATCACAATGTGAAAACCCTAAGGATTGTGACTGTCCTGAGCAAGATACAAGTGAGCCCTTGAAGTGCTGACCATGTCTCAAATGTACAAAAAGAGCCATGGAAATGATGCATAAGAGTGTATACAATGTGGTAGATTCCAGTTCTACACTGCCTAAGACAACAACTGTAGATAGTGTTGATTTGCAAGATGGTGTAAACAGTAGAGAACACTCTGACAATCAAAATATCATTATACAAATTACAAGAATGGTTAATGAAGTTTCTGAACCAACACCAGGACCTTCAAATGAGGAACAACAGTGTAATCCATCAGGACAGAAACATTCTACGGTTGCTATCACTTGGGCTGGGGATAAGTCAATTGAGGACCTTAAACATCTACAAAGTTCGGATCCAGACATTGGACCAATTTTCCAAGCAAAATTTAACAACAAGAGGCCAAGCGGTCGTGAAATGGTTTCCACAAGTCCAGCTTGCAGACATTACTGGATCCTCTGGGATTCACTTCAGTTTAAGAGAGGTCTCCTTTTCAAGAAGTTCATGAAGAAAGATGGCTCTGGTGAATACTTACAGTTCTTAGTCCCTAGAGTAATGAAGCCAGAGATTTTGTTTCAGATGCATAATTCGGTTTTATCTGGGCATTTGGTATGCAAAAAGACAAAAGAAAAAACACTTCAAAGATTTTATTGGTATGCACTTAAAGACGACATATACCTACATATCCGTAAATGTGATATTTGTGCTAAGGACAAGAAACCTGTCAAGCCTCCAAAAGCCCAACTAGGTTCCCTTACGGCTGGAGCTCCAGGTGACTGCATATCCACTGATTACCTTGGACCATTTCCTGTAACAGAAAGAGGAAACAGATACATCCTGCTACTCACAGATCATTTTTCAAAGTATGTAGAGATCTTTGCAGTTCCAGATATGACTGCAGAAGTGTGTGCTTCCAAAATAGTAAATGAATTCATCGCTAGATGGGGATGTCCCCTAACTATACACAGCGAAGACTAAAATATCAAGTACCTCTGTGGTTGTGTAGTTGGTAGATGTCATGAGATTGGTTGAAAGAAGAAAACTGTGAGGGGAAAGTTCGGTTTTAAATGCATTGAGATACCATGATGGTATGCGTTCGGGAATTTTACTTACTGATCAGAGACCAGACAAAGAGCGTGGAAGCATACTGATAGAAGAGTGAAGCGAGCATGACTAAAGAACTACACAAGACAGAGTAAAGCAAGACAAGCATACAGACTGGTGGATAGAAGAATTCAGTGTGCGGTCGGAATTTTGTGCCAGTTTCACAGTAATGCTTAATGTTAGACATAAGAAGTGTCACAGCGATATCTAAAATAAGTCTTTAAGTGTAACAAAACTCAGAATTGGGGGACCACAGCAAAAAAAATAACTGCCCAGATACAGTGATCTTAGGTTTGCACAGATAAGGAAGTAAGATAAACCCCAGACTTAATAAGGGTTATGGTCTTCTTTCAGGCAGAGAGATGGATCATAGCAAGTCGATGGGAGGTGGAGACATGGATGAGGCTAGAAGAAGGGCAAAGCACCGTGGAAGAGCGTATCAGAGCTTGGCGTGCTTTCACAAGGAGGGGAAGAACACCATCAATGAAAAGGGGAAGATTGAATTCCATATACTTAAGAATCACGTTAAATTGGATGAAGTCCCATTCAACTGCAGATTGTGTTTATTTGTATGTCTTAAACGAGACCAGTTGGAGAAACATGTTAAGGGATATCAAAGGCACATAGAAATGGCTAAAAAGAGAGGAGTGACCAATCATAACGAATGTCTAGTGGAAAGTTCGCATCCTTAAGATGTCCCAGTTAGATTATAGGCAGTTATCAACAGAAGAAAGTATAAGTTATTTCACTAAACAGTCACTTTACAAACTGGATAAAGACACACAAAAAAACATCAATGTTGCAATAAACAGAATGATAACTGGAGAAATTGAGGAAGATCTGGATAGGATTGAAGCAGATCTATCACATCCATCTAAATCTACTCAAAAGCAAATAACATTGACAGAAGAGGATTTCAATCGACCGGTTACAATATCCATTCCGGAAGTAGGTCAAGGTATAGATAATACAACAGCATTTGATATGGCAGAGAGCCTAATAGGAACCAGTAGTCAGCCTAAGGATTCATTACATAGTTTTAACATGGACCTAGTGTTGACGCCAAGTTTATCGTCATCATTCTGTGAAATGTTAAGTAGCGCGGCAGCTCCATCTTTCACAGCGACACCATTTTCTGAGTATCCATCTCCAAACAAGGTATTAAATACACCCAAGAATTATCAAACCAATCAGTTAGATAAAGATGACTCAGGAGAATCAACAGATAAGGAAATTAATGTGATCCATACTCTAAATCTACCTGCCTCTAAATTTGTTCAACCCTGGACATCATCTCCAAATATTCAGCATGGAATGCAGGAACCTAAAGAACCAACCTCTAGTAGTGTACATGTAATTGATGAAATGAATGAAAACCCTTTACCACCAAGTACAAGATATGGCTTTAAGGTAAAGAAGAGGTCTGTAACCCCGAAGGATGATTTTGAAGATTCATCAAAACGTCTTAAAGTCGACTTAGCTGATCTAAATGAAAGAACACTGGTGGCAGTAGTAGGCCGACTGGCTGAAACGGTAGAGCACAACACAAAGGCATTGAACCGAATAGAGAAGTACTCAGTGGATAATTCGATAATGATGTCAAAGATGATAGAAGTTATGAGTAAGCTGAATAAGACCCTGGAGAGCAGAGAACACCAAGAAGAGAAGAGAGGCCATGCGCATATGACGAAAGAAGAGACGAGGAAAGAAGAAGAGACAGCCAGATGTGGAGACATGAGGAAGAACGAAGAAGAGAAGAAGAGAAACGACGAGAGGACAAGGAAAACAACATATTTAGGACAGACTTCGAGAACACCATCAATAGAAATAGTAGACTGGAGGAAATACTAATCCATAACATTTAAATTAGACAGACAGACACAATGACTTGGACAGAATATAAGGCATATTTCAAATTTCACTTCATTGCCATTGTGGTGGCCGTGAATGAACATGTTAAGTTTCTGACCATTAGCTCTTTGAAACTGTCAGATATTGGGCATGATCTTCATCTGTTAGCAGTGGGCAACTGTTGACTCACCATTGTCGTCGTGATTTTAGATCTTTTAGTTTTCACATTATATTCCATGCACTTTGATTGACTTGCTGGTGGTGGTGGCCGCGAATGAACATGTTCAGTTTCTGACCATTAGCTCTTTGAAACTGTTAGATGTTGGGCATGATCTTTCATGTTGACAAAAGGCATTTGTTGACACACCTTCATGGGTTTGAGTTGTCAATTTGTATCTTTTAGTTTCCATCTTGCATACCCTTGACCAGCCGTCTGCAGGTCAAGTTTATGTATCATGGGAAGCTGTTTTACTAAATATGGAGTGAAAATTCTCATAAAGGAGGATAAAATTAGGTTGTTAAGTGAATTCTAGTTTAGATTACTATAGTTTATTTTAGGAGATTGGTATAATGCATAATTTTAAAATTTGTGTATTACAATAGTTATAGTTTTAAGAGAACTGTTTAGCCATTACATGTATTCTTAAGACTAGTTTAGAGTAAGTGAGAGGATTGTAGAGAGAAATATTTAAGATTGTTGTGATACTTGAAAGGACTGTTTAGATATTACATTGCTACATGTAGTATCCTAGCTGCCGTTACTATATAGTAAATCAATTGCATGGAAATGAATATGATAAGATTACTTTTAGCTATAGTTGTGAAGGGAAAAGTTATGGTTTATTTTAAGGTAGTACCGGACTCACCGGCATATGTCCAAAAGTGTTTTATCTTTTAATATATTATAATATAGACTTATACTTATAATCTAAGACAAAAAAACAATACCTCACCGTTCTTTTTAAAAAAGTTATTTGATGTCAAAAACTGCAAAATCGCAGATTTTTGAAATAAACAAACACAGATTTTGTTAACAAATTAACAAGAAACGCAATACAGTTTTTTTTCAGAACAAATACTACTCACACCAGAGATATAAATAAAAACAAAAAATAGTGAAATAACATGTATTTACACAATTTATTAAGCAAAATCCTAATTAAGTCAAACGAATAAATGCCAAAAAAACCATTAATATTCAAAATAAACATATCAGAGAAGGTAACTGGAACAACAAAAAACATATTTTTACAAAGATATTTTCATGAAGAATCTAATGATTAAATAAATATGTGTCACCGTGCTCGTTTTTTTGTTTTGGTGACTTTTCTGAAAAATCCTGAAAAAAATAAAGACTATAATAAGTGTTGTCTCCCCTTTCAGCCATTTTTTTTGTTTGTCTACGCCCTATGTAATATCACTGGGCGGAGACATAGCTATTATTGATTAAGCACTGACAAATGGGCATAGAAAATGACAAAAAAGATTTTGACCTAGCATATGTTACCCAGCACATTACATTATGATTCTCATTAAAGCATGGCTATAGCATGTCTTGATACTTTGAATCTTTCTTACACGTAGGATTTATTTAGATAAAAGCTAAAAATTATAGCTTTATTCCTGATGCATGGATCTATATGTCATTTAAAGAATAAACTTACAAATATGCAATAAGAGGATAAAACATTCTTTTCCTTGTATTAATGTTTGGCACGCCTGAATGTGATGTGTTGCAACCAGAACCACACAGCGGTGAGGCCTGCAACACATTATCGCACAAGGGCTTGACAAACGTTAATATACAGAAAGGAATGTTCTATTGTCATTGTAATATATTATAGGACTTTTTGGGTACTATAAAGGTGGCAACTTTAATTTTCATATCTGGGCGTGGTTCGGTTATTTCAACTGCTCAAGAATGGAAATCGGGTTCTATCCATTGGTTAAGCGTTTAAAAGTTGCTTGAGCCGCGCAGGTCTGCGTGCATTTCATGAAAGTCCTGTCCGTTAATGCACTGAACCCACATTTATTAACCCTTAAAGCGTATATTACAACACAATCGTATGTTTTTATCGTCTATTGAAATATTATGAAGCCTCTTAAACAAACAGTGTGGATCTAGAGCAGACTGCTCGTCCGGACCCATACTTTCGTGGAGATTGATCATGAAATGATTTCTACGATCATTCTCCTCCCTTCCGCCGATTCATTCAAAAAGGGTTGTTGTCAGTTACAAGCGAAAGTATGTGCACGAATTACTGGTTAATCGCTTGTTCTAGCCTGCCCAGGAAAAAGTGTGGTTAGGTGAACTGACCGTCCCGCAATGACCATAGCTGTTGACTTGGGACGTAAAGCAACAAAACAAACAAACAAACAAAACCTAGAGCAGTCTGATCTGGGTCCACACTGTTTGCCTCTATACTAATGTTAAACAATAAACAAACACTTTCAAATGTAGTTATAACGCCTCATTTTCAGATTTTACCTATGTCTAAAGTAGACTAATATGGCAGTCATGAGGTGCCGCCTTTACAGTATCCAAAAAGTTCTAGAATACTTTCCTTTCAAGCAAAAGCATTTCCAAAAAAAAAAAAGTCCACTGTAACATCGTGAAGCATACAACAAAACCACACCTTATAGGCGCAATCGAAAACATCAATACTATCGACGATTATAGACCAAAAATAGTTAGAATCATAGGTTTTTTTTATTACCATCACTCATCGAACAGGCGACACTTTGCAATCAAAACACTGTTTCTAGCGAGTTTTGATCCGCGTTCGTCAATGGTTAAGAGTGTTTTCGATTGCTCACTATCCGGTGTGGAAACAAACTTTTTTTTCAACAGAAACATGACTGAAAAATGTAGATAACTCCTAGCTCTTGTTTCAGATTTTTTTGGTTACGTATTCATTGTATCAATACACATACCGGATAGGTGGCAATTGAAAACGTTGATGCTATCGACGAACGTAGATCAAATACCGTCAGAAACAGACTTTTTGAATTGCAGTTTGTTTGCCTGACTGGCGACAAATGGAAAATTCTAGCGATTTGCGATCCACGTTCATCGATTGTTCAGAGCCTTCTCGATTGTCGCCTATCCGATGTAATAAATAGAGGATATTCAAATGTTTTTGTTAAATATGTCTTTTATTTCACGAGTGAAGTAGACAATATTTATATTTCATGAGTGGCGAAGCCACGAATGAAATATAATTATTTGCCACTTCTCGAGTGAAATAAAAGACATATTTAACAAAAAACATTTACATTTTCTTTTTATAATATACAACTTTAAGCGTTACAGATTTTGTTGTACTATATGACGTCATACACGTTTTCACATTACGTCATATTGATAATGACGTTGCATTACGCGTAGAGAAAGTGAAAATTTCAGCAAATCGCGACAATTTAATTACCAAAATATTCCTTGCGATCTAACTAAGAAAATGAATACCCACACTTTGTGTTTTTGTCCACTAATAAGAAAGTTACAGGCGTTTGAAATTCTGAAGTGGGCTAAAGAAAGTCAATGGACAAAGCAGAGGACATCCCATTTCACCCGTGAAATACAACTTATATTTTCACTGCAGTGAAAATACAACTTTTTATATTTTCACGTCTGTGAAATACAGCTTCTTTTTAAATATGCATTATATTTAATCAATATTTTCCTGTATTTCATTACTTTGTATATAATAAAGTAGCGTATCTTATGATAATTGAATATTTTGGTCATTTCTCAATAAAGCATAAGCGACGGTATCTTAACTCGCAGAGGATATCCGTGAGCAGGTTTAAATGGCAATTATGCCCTCTGCAGTCATGTTTTATCGGAAATAAAGCCCGCGGTCAGTGATTGGCCAACGATCAACCAAAATATGACACATTTTTAAATAAAATGTACAATTGTCAGCGATTGAAACACCTCAAGTTTCTATAGTAAACACGTATCATAAGGTATATAACAATATAAGGATGATACATTCTTCTGTCTATTAACGTTTGCCAAGCCCAAATGAGATAATGTATAGTAGCCTTAACCATGAAGCTGTGAGGGCTGCACCAAGTGCGGATCCAGAGGGGGGGGCAGAGGGTCCGGACCCCCTCTGGAAAATCACAAATTAAATGGGTTTCTATAGGGAATAATCAATTGGACACCCCCTGGAAAAAGTTGGACCCCCTGAAAAAAATTGGACCCCATCTGGAGCCTTGAAAAACGATAGATTTCTTTGAAATTGACCATTTGACTTCTGTAAAATAAGCTGAGGACTAAAAAAATCGTTGTCAGAGTTTTTTTGTCAGACTGACCTGGACCCTCCCCCCCCCCCCCCTGATGAAAATTCCTGGATCCGCGCATCTGTACCATGCTTGCCAACCGTTAATATACAGAAATTAATTTTATTAAAATGTATGCAGAAATGTCCATTTAATCATCATAAAACATGCAACGAAACAAAATAATTTTTTCAACAGTAACATGAAAAAAACTCCTAGCCCTTGTATCAGATTGTTTTGGCTACGTCTTCAGTATATCAAAAACACACTAGATAGGCGGCAATCGAAAACGGTAATGCTATCGACGAACGTAGTTAAATATTGTAAGTAACAGAATTTTGGATTGTTGTTTGTAGTCCGATAGGCAACAAATGGCAATCACAAACACTGTTTCTAGCAATTTGTTATCAGCATTCATCGATTGTTTAGACTGTTTTTTATTGCTGCCTATACGGTGTGATAAGGTAATTGAAATAGTTACGTCATTTCTCCATAAACATTAGTGACCATGTACCTCCATGGGACCTAAAACATGAGAATGTCACATACAAGGCATGTGCACGTCTACAACCCCCCCCCCCTTTTTGGGGTTGGGGTGGGTCTTAGGTTAGTGGCAGCATGCAGAAAGAGCAACCGAGACATGTATATAGTATGTATATTTATACGGTCCACAATTTTTAACCATCAAAATACTGAATGACTTCATACTCTGGGTGATGTTTTTAAAAGCTAATACTTGCATTCCTTCTTTTTGTGAAAGCAAAATACTTACAGAATTACGTTTCAAGCATCAAAGAGTTGTCAGGGGAGAATACTATCTACCGTCTTAGAAAATAAGTATTCTCTTTTAAAAACAAGATTCAGGAACGATAACTCTTACACTCTTACTTTTAAGTAAAAATAAGGTTATCTTTTGACATGGGTCCGGCACTACCTTAAGCTTGCAAGCTAGAGATAGGCATAGTAGTCTAATTATTATTTTAGATGTTGTATTTTAACATGTACTAGTATGTATTAGTTGGTATGTGTTTAAATTTAAGAAGTGCAGTTGAAGAGATTGTGGAGTAGCAGAGGAGATTGTGGAGGGATATATTTATTAAGATAATTAATTTAATATAGTTACAGTGAGGTGTGTACTTAATATTACTGGGTAGTTGTATTTATTAAGAATTTAACTTAGATATGATAAGAAAGTGCACTTGAAAGGATTGTAGAGAGTTTGCGAAGATTGTTGTGAGGTATTAGCGTTCTTAAATGTTAAGATATTGCTGCAGTTATTGGCTGAAATGCTTTAATTTTATGCAGAAAGTGAGTAGGAAAAGATTAAGCCTGAGTAGTTTTCCATCTGGGAAATTCCTATTGGCTCTATCTTTTCTTTGCATAGAGAAATAAATTCAACTCTAAAGTTTTCAGAACAGTTGATTATATTTATATTAACATGGTAGTACAGCAAGAAAATCATCATAATTCTTCATAGATAACTAAAGTGACATAAACTCATACTACATGATTCATCACTTTGGGAACCTGTGAAGGACCTATTGATATTGATTTATCTACAGAATATGCATATATGTATTAAAATATGTGTGATACTGATGTTATTAGTTAAGAATGATATAGTTAAATATCTGTGATACTTATTTTATTAGTTAAGGATGTTATAGCTAAATATCTGTGATACTAATGTTATTAGTTAAGGATGATATAGTTAAATATCTGTGATACTGATATTATTAGTTAAGGATGATATAGTTAAATATCTGTGATACTGATGTTATTAGTTAAGGATGTTATAGTTAAATATTGGTGATACAGATGTTATTAGTTAAGGATGTTATAGTTAGATATCTGTGATACAAATGTTATTAGTTAAGGCTGTTGTTGTTGAGTATAATTTTCATGAGTTATATTGCAAACTGTGATTCTTTATTTTATCTTGTGAGGTACCTTGATGTTTGCATCAGATTTTTTTTTCTTACGTTTTCCGGGACAGTCAATGTTAGTGAAAATATTAAAGTTGCCCGGATAATGTAGGAAAATATGTGCACAAAATAAGTAGGGAAAGCGTGGGTCTCAACACATATGATGCAAATATTTGGTGCCGTTATCAGGATAATTTCTTAGTATGATACTATAAATGTCACAAATTTTGAATTTAGAAATCTGGTTTTCTGCTGTTTCTTTGTCTGGACCGTTAGATGGAACTTTTAACGGCCCTGAAGGGGGGTAATGTAGTGATCCAGATTTCTCAACCTCAAGTACGAAACACATGTGTTGTGAATCAGCTGTTCTTTAAAATTCGATAACAGCACTTTTACTTATTAAATCATCGATGTTGTTTTGTGACATTTACATGACTGAGTTAGGATTAGCTTACCTTATGTGCCTACATGCTTGTAATCCGTGAGAATGAGTAAATGATGGTGTAGTTCATGATAATTTGGTCTTAGCCAAGCGTGTTTACAATCATTAATCTCCATGTTGTATGCTGTGTATTGGGTTGAGTGAAATGCATTATGGGAGTATGTTTGTGTGAACGCAGCGACCTTTGTTTACGTCATCTGTCAAAACAAATCGTCTGTCGGAAGCCCGTGGGACCGAGTTTTGCAGAGATTCATTGTGTTTACCCCAAATTGATTCCAATTTCATTGTAAGAGTCATTTAGAATATTCGATTGCGGTTGTTTTCGGGATATTTTTATATTGAAGTTCATAGATAAATATTGAGTTTGCAGTGTTTGAAATGAGACACCCCCATCGATTTTCCTCAATGTCGGCAATGGCGGACAGGGAGTTTCTCGTAGTTGGAACGTCTTCCGATGTTTCTGACGTTGTGGGATGACGGGATCCCATCGCATCTTTGCTGTGGGTTGGAAATCCCGCTACAGTAGAGCTGCAGGTTGGCGGGAGGCGGGATCATTGAGTATAAAAAAAAAGCGCGCAAGTGGGAAGGGGACTTCAATTTTGGCTCTGGTTAAGGCAACATATCGCCGTTTCTACTGAAATTTCCTAAATTTAACTGAGTTTGAGCAAGCTAATTTTGGTAATAAATATTCCAAAGAGAGAATCATTTCTTTGGTAAATTCTGTCAAATTCCTATCAAATCCTCGCGATTTTAGCCTTCTAGATTTCATGCTATTCTGAGATTTACTGCTATTTTGTACATTTGCATTACATTTTAGTCAACCCAAGGGGTGGGGATTTTACCACTTATTCTGCTTTTAATTCTCTGAAGGTTAATTCAAAAGTATTTCTAAATGACTCATTGACTTGTGCAATCTTTTGATCACTGTATCGTTGATAAAGGGGTAAACTTAGGACTGCGTTGTTTAATCGGTTGCGCCATGCCCGTTTGAGAGTGTCAGATTTAGATTATATATAGCATTTTAATTTTGACCTATAGATCTAGTTATAAGGTACCTAAACAAATCTTGTAGTCTTTTTTTTTTGATGATCCAATTATATATTTTTTGCTCAGCAGTCTATAGTCTCTTCGTTTTATTTTCACTTCCCATGTAACAACACACTTCCCCAGAATCGAAGGTCAATTCACTTGTCACAATCACACACACAAATTCCCCTATTTCCATAAAATACACGAAGTCCATTTTTTTTATTAACGAAGCTCTGGGAGCTTTGTGGAAAGGTAGGCGAAACTTGCACTGAAAAGTACATGTTTACGTCAACCCATATATATTGCTATTAGACTACAGAATTGCATGAAAGGCTTTCTCTCACCAGATATACAGTCAAAGTCCACTGTCACGCTACCGCATTTTCAAACCTAGGACTTTGAGAGATAGACACTTTGAGTTAATTTGCACCAGTTTATTGAGCAATCAGTCTAGCACTTTGAGTCTAATAAGAAGTCAAGTTATAGAGGGGTCGTTTAGCGCTCTTACACCCGACACGTAACAATACTTAATGAAATTCCTCACCTTAATCGACTGAACCTGTCCATTTCGGTTCAAAGGGTTGTTGAGCTTTATTCTCATTTTTTTCATTCATCTTTAGATTAAACGTTTTAAACAGTGAATACCGAAAAATGACGCCGCCAGATTCAGTGGCGCCTCATCTAGGCCTGCATGTTCGCATATGTTCCACAAAAAGGACGTTGGCTTATATGGGTTGAGCTGACTGACATATTTCTTTATTATAAAGAAGTTTTTAAACAATAACATATTGTGAAAAAATCACCGGTTTGTGGGGAATACTAAAATCTGGTTCATTATTGAGTTCTAATTCGTCTTTGTCGACCGTTAACCCCAGCAAGAACACTGGCATTATATTATAGCAGAATCCGGGGCGTTTCACCCCCAAACCATTTCCTCCCCTAGTTGTTTCGCCCCAAAAACGTTTACCCCCTGGTCGTTTCTCCCCTTGTCATTTCGCCCCCAATAGTTTTTTCGCCCCATACTCGATTCACCCCTAGTATATATAAAGAGTTATGTCGTGTCTAATCTGGGTCTAAACGTTTTACATACGGCAAAAATCGCCACGCATTTTAAAGGCGTGCATGGTCATAATGTTTGGTACTTCAGTACGTCACTCTTGAAACTTGGATGTACAGCGACGTAGGTGGACTACAAGCTTATATATCGTCTTCATCTACATCCCTACTTTAGCTATATGAGCTGCAATGGCTCTGGCAAGACTGCATAAAGGCGCAAGGCTTCAATTTGACCGAGTCAGTACCAACAGAAAATAAAATCGAGTTCGAATTAGATCTACAGTGTATGTTCATGATTGCGTCATTTTCAATTCTGTGGGAAACTGAATAAAATTATGCAAATTAAACATGTTAAAGACACCAAAAAACTTAGCATTTTCTGTTTATTCACTTTTTTCTATAGATATAGGCTCGATCTCAACTAAGCTATTTACTTAAATGAATATGAACCTTGCACTATGCGCAGACTCAGCTCTGGGAGACTCAGTGGTGTCAAGCTCAAACCAGCATGACCAGCAACAGGGGCTAATAAAAGTAGTGAGATCTCGCGTCTCGATCACTTAGCTGTAGCGATAAACGAAGGCGCTGATCAGACTATGCCGATGTGAGGCTGTTATGCGCCTTTGTTTTTCGCATTTCTCGCATGTACAGGCTTACTTTTCTTTACATGCTACCCAGATCTTAGCCTATGAGCCCTTATGATTATAAATTTAAAGAACGCTAAAACAATATAGCATAGGTCCAGAGAAGGAAACTTTAGTGAGTAGGGTGCTTATAGAAACGTCTCATGAGACGGTTCTGTTTAGTACCCACAACAATGTTTGGGTTGGACGAGACCAAACTACAGTCAAGAGAAACATTTGACATAAAGTGCAACCCGTGTGCACTACGCCAGAAAGAGGTGTGCACATGACTTTGAACTTCATCTGCGACCCATGTGCACTAGACTTTGAGACCCAAGTGCACTAGATATTCTGACCAAGAGGTAAATGAGAACTCCTTGTGCACAATGAAGTTCAATACCTGTATAGCACATAACACAAGTTACGTGTACCATAGCAAACAGTTTGGACCCAGATCATGTGTAACAAGGTGTCAGGCCTGACCTGGATCCTAATTGACACTCTTATAAATGTCCATGTGTATTTTTTTTAATGTAATAGAATTAATTTTTCATTGAGAATATTTTACATGAGAAAAGGGACATTCAACATACTTGCTAACACCTTTTTGTGATACCCATTCACCTTGTTTGTAAAACTTGATAATTAGCCTGAGGAGGTAGGATAAATTGTTTTATTACCATTAACTACATTACTTATCTGGATAATGTTTTAGAGTTTTCTGAGCCTCATCAGAACCAGTCCTATACTATAGTGACTCTTTATGTGAACATTGGCCTCAAATATTTTTGTAGGCAATTCGAGATCCTAATCAGACCTGCAGTCTGTGACGTCTGATCTGGGTCTACATTTTTGGCCAGGTACTAGGCTTATCTCTGTCTACTAGTCTTGACTCTACTAGTGTAGTCTGCTGATAATCTTTGCTAGCTAGTTGGACCCAGGTCAGGCAAAAAATACAACCCTGCTTTCTGTGCAGCCCAATCTGGCTCTACACTGTTTGCCTATGACCACAAAATGATCATAGGCTAAATTTTGGTTAACTGCCGTCTGCTATTAATCTTTGCGCAAACATGTTAGACCCAGATCAGACCTTACATTTAGTCAGGCCTGATCTGGATCCAAACTGTTTGCACTCTGATGGTAGAGACCATGCTTTCTGTGGCATCTGGTTTGTCTATGACCCACAAAAAGGAAACTATGCTCATGTTGGTTAACTCTTTGCCTACTATTCTTGTGTCGTTTGCTGATAACCTTTGCAAATAGGATGAACCCAGATGTTTGGCCTGATCTTAATCCAATCTGTTTGACACTCTAAAGAGCTTTCGAAAAAGATGACTAAAAACAGTAGACACCCAAAACACAAGCATAATTACCAAGAAGGGTGTAAAAATGCTTTTTATATCAAGATAAATGTTTTTTATTAAGTGGATGGTTAACACTTTGTATGCTTGGTACTTTTAAAGTTCATGCATTTTTGTTGTCTGTGTTTTTAATAATCTTTTTAAAAATTCCTCCACTGAGGAACATCTTCAGATTGCCAAACAGTTTGGATCCAGATCAGTTCAACAAAATGTCGGGCCTGATCTGGCTCAATGCTTTTTGCAAAGATAATAAGCAGAAGTCATTCGCTATCTTGACACATTGATAGCTTGGGGGAAGGGGATTAATTATTTCATTACTGAACAGTGTCAATCTCTGTGTTCTTAACTATTATCCTGCCAAATACTATTTTCACTTGACTACTCTTACAATGTAATCACTATAGACCAGACCTCTGTATATTTTTTAAGTTAAAAGCTATTTATACATTTCCAGATGAAAATCATCATGTAAGGTGGGTTAGAAGCTAGGATTTATAGCTAAACCCAGCTATAACTATATTTTCTGTCACTCAACAGGATGTTGGTCTTCTAACCAGCTTATGTGACCAATTATGTGGTCAATTTTTGAAGATGTATTATTGTATTGCATACAGGTGTTAACCCCTATCAGATCATAAACCCTTTGTTTTCTACCAGATTAAATAATATTTGCTTATATCACTTTAATATTAGCTCTTTCCTTGTTAACGGTACATTTTGTAGTCTGCTGATAACCTTGCAGTTAGCACACAGATCAGCTTGAGGACTGATGTTCCATTGGTCCTGATATGGGTCCAATTCGTACAGGTGTTTGTGACAGCACAGCCTGATTATGGCTATGATCTCTTGTAAATATTTCTGGAAATTTACATAACAATCAGGGATTTTGATAGGAACTGACCAGCTTAGATTAACGATAATTAGAATTCATTACTCAAATATTTAGCGATTAAAGATTGCTTCATGCTTAATTTCTATCTTTAAATAATAACTTAAATCATTTTTGTTCTAAGCGACTTTTGTCAAAGCAAACAGCTGGGACCCAGATTGGGACCGCCTTTCCGTTGGTCCTGATCTGGATCCAAACTGTTTGACAATATGACAGTGTTCCTGAAAGAAGTTTTGGAAAAAGTTAATTTGAAAATGAGTAGTCAGCAGCCAACAACAATAACAAAACATAATAAAAAAATGGAACTTTCATTTAATGTAGAACAGTTTGTTGTGAATTCTGCTTTATCAAACAGACAGTGAAGGTCTTCATCAATTATTTTGGAATGCAAATAGTTAAGACCCAGATCAGCACCAACCTGATCAGGATCCGGATCCAAACCGTTTGAAAATCTGAAAGTGTTTCTGAAAGATTTTTTTAAAACAAAGTTATATCAGCAGACCACAAAAATGTGAGCCTGACAGGCTGGTCTGGACATTTAGAGTGTGAGCAGATTATTGTTCACATCTAACTGAAAGATATTTTTGTTAACCTGACAGTAGATAATCGCTTTTAATTGGCCTTTAATTGACCACACGTGTTGACCACCTGGTGTGAAAAGATATCACCTAGCCACTTAATCTTTTACAATGTAATTAATCAAATAAACCTGGAGTATTACTTAGCAGGTTTAGTACACAGGCATTAGCTGTCATAAACAATGTAGACACCGATGAGAAAGCGTTAGCAAGTAATGAGTTAAGCCAGTCATGCCAATTTAGGAAATTACCTGGTGTATCCTTGTGATGAAAAAGTTTCTTTTTTGTGTGTGTGTGTTTTTTATAAATTATTTGCTCCCAGAAACAAAAGAAATTCGTTCCTAATCAGTCTGCTCTTCATGAAGCACGCTGATCTGAGACTATTTCTATCTCAGTGATAACTTTTGCCACAGCCGTTATATTAGAGTAAATTTAAGAACATCGCTTTTGCAAACAGTTTGGATCCAGATCAGGTCTAACAACTGTCGGACCTGATCATTATCTAAATTGTTAATCACTCTTATGGTATTTCTGGGCTTAAAGGCCAACACTGAGGCTCAGTATGACAGCTTTTAGCACCTATCAGTTATAATTGTTATATCAATACCTGCACATTGATACCATCTGATGATGATAAGATTAGACCAGCATAAACAAAGAGCTGTGTTTGGAATGACCAAATAAAATGACTGATAAGCTACCCAGAAAAGCTCATATGAAGCAGTTGTTGGTGGATTCTATGCTTTGCTAGCATTTGACAGACCAGTGACTGACAACTACCCTATTTTAGTTTTGAAAAAAAAGTAGAATTGAAAAAAATATTACCAGCGGCTTCTAGCCCTGCCCACCTGATTTCAACTGAGATGAAAATGATTTAAAAGCATATTAATTTTGAATGAGCACCAAAATAAGACACGTTCGATGCATCGTGTGCAATCAGAGTGTTTGCTGCCTGAATCAACGAACCACGGGTTTTTTTAAACGTTTAAGATACCGTAGAGTAGACAGCGAAAATTTATCAGACTGGGCTGATACAGAGGCTGTGATTAACAGAGTGAAACGTTACCAGACTGTTGGACTGACTCATAGATAAATTTGGGTTCCACTATATGCTCAAGCATTTTTGTTTGATTTATAGCTTAGTTCAACGTTGGTGCTGAAAAAGTATTTTCATGCATGTACGTGTGTATGCAACAGTAACACATTTTAATAATTTGTCCAATACTTAAAATGCTTGTTTTATCTTTCAAATTTTGACGATAAATTTTAGAAACAACAGTCATCTCATGAGAAAAAGTTGTTTGAAATCTGCTACATTGAATTGCTTACTTTTGACCATATATAATAGTTGCGCAACATCACAATAAAAAAAGCATATGCATTACATGGCAAAAATCAACAAATATAAACCTCTGCAGCTAACAAAAATCAGCCTGTACATAAAATGATAGAAACTAGCAGTTTCATGTCTTTGCTGTGTGCTCAGTTTGGTAGCTAAAAATCACTGATTTCCCTATATGGACAGTGAACCAGACCCACCAAACAGATGACCAGGTGGCTGATCAGAGTCTCCAATCTATTAATCCTGGATATTAATCATTTTGGTGTTATTTTTCACTGAAAGATAAGATAACATAGAGCATGTGTAATATGCCTTCACAGTAAACAGTTGGAGGTAAGACAGTGGGCAGCCAATAATTATCATTAATTAGTGACCACTGTTACAATTATGGAGCAAAGATGTGTTTCCCTGGGGAAGCAATGTTTGCCTTACAGCAATGAAAGGCAACTCTGGATATTATGTTATCATAAAGCACAGAAGCCATAAATATTGACAATTTTGAACAATACGCAGATGCTTAACCCCTGGCCTGCTGAGCAAGTCACATGCCACTCAGTTTTAAATCATTACTTTTTTATAATAAATTCTGGCTTTACAAAAATACAAAAAAAAACTAAAATTATTTAATAGACACTATCAGAGTGTTAACAGTTTGGATCAGATTGGGTCAGCATTCTGTTGGGTCTGATCTGGGTCTTTGTTTGCAAAGATTAACAGCAGATTACAAAATTTTCCGCTGGCAGGCAAAAACTATTATGAAAAAATATAAGTTTGGATCTGGTCTAAAGGAAAAATGATTGGAAAAAGTTGATTTTTAAAGACATCAGCTAATGTAAAAATAGAAAAAAAGTATAAAAATCATAAAAATTCAAAGCATACAAAATTGTCAACTCAATTATTAACAAAAATCTTTATATCTGCAGGCAGACTGGTTTTGTTCTGTGTGCCAACACACTTAGGCTTATTGAGATATGAAAATGTAAAATGGTGATCAATGCTGACACATCTAAATTTGATTGGATAATTAAATCTAAAAGAAACAATTAATAATAAGTTAATTAATTGAAATAACTGTTAACCATTAAAAAGTTAAACGATAATAGCAAATGAGATTTTATTAACTAATTTAATTAAATAAATGAATTGAAGCATATGAAAATAATATTAAAATCAACTTTCAGCTGGAATAAGTACAATGTACAACAAATAAACAATCAGTTTGAATTTTCTATCTTTGCAATACTTATAGCAGATGATATCAAGTAAATGTTTGTGCACTTTTTGCACTAAAAGTGCACTATGGTCTAAGAATTAGATATATTTCATCAATGACTGCTTTGCACTTCATGTGCACTAGGGTTTGAGACTGGGGTGCAACTCATCGCTCAAAGCTAGCTCACCTGTAGTGCAACCCATGTGCAACTCATGTGCACAAGGGTGTAAAGTGTTTCTCTGGCTTGACTGTATTTTTGCATTTATGCATTGACGTTAAAGGCCCTGTCACACTACGACGTATAGGACCAACGTATGCCGACGTATGAAAAATTCAGCAAGTACGTTGGTATACGCTTAGTACGTTAGTAATAAGTTTCAAATACGTTCCGAATACGCTATAGTACGATGGTATACGTTGACGTACGGCCAATAGGTCCAACATTTTGTGCATCCATAAAAATTACAGCGTATGCGAACAAATTGCTTCTATACGTTAGGCATACGCTAGATGTACGCAGCAGGTAAGTTATGCATACATTAAGGTACGTCAGCTCCAACGTATGTGGACGTATGAGAAATTAAGGAAGTACGCTGGTGTACGTTGAATACGTTAGAGATAAGTTTTAAACACGTTACGAACACGCTACTGTACGTTGGTATATGTTGCCATACGGTGAATAGACCTCAAAATTTTGTACTTGCATAAAAAATCTTCAGCGTATGCCGACCTATTGCTTATAGGTACGTTAAGGTACGTTAGCACAAACGTATGAGGACGTATGAAAACTCACAAAGTACGTTGGTGTACGCTGAATAAGTTAGAGATACGTTTTTATACATTACGAACACGCTACAGTACGTTGGTATACGTTGTCATATGACAAAGTGGTCCCAAAATTTTGTTCTGCTTTATACGTTTGACATAGGTTAGATGTAGGCTAAACTATACGCAAGTTATGCATACACTACCGCCCATCTATTTGTCCTTGTCGAATTCGCGTTGAAAACGCATTGAAAACGCATTAGTTTTCCAACGCGAATTTTGAAAATCCAATCAGAGCCCACTATCGATACGCGTTGAACTGCAGTGCAACGCAGTTACCTGTTAACCAATCAATAACTCAAGTATAGCAACGCAGTTCAACGTACAATTCGCGTTGAAACGCATGGTTGAACAGCCAATCAAAAAGGTTCAAGTGCGTTGCCAGATCTGTTACGTGTAAATCAATGATTATTTCATTATTGAAACCAAGACAACAGCGAAAACATTATCCCATAAAACGCGTTGTTTATTGTTTCTTTTTCTTTTTTGTGTCAATGGCACTCCCTCATTTTTGGCCATCGTTGCGAGATATTCATGTCAGCTGACTTCACATCCCATGACATTTGTTTAACATCGGTTAAAATTCCACTATGTAGACCAGTTCATCGTGTTCAGTCCAACCACATCAAACAGGTCCGTGGATCTTTGTTATCAGGCCTAGGGATCAGGTTTCAGAACCTGAACCTGCTGCATTTTGATCAAATAACTGGCTTGAAGTCTTTATTGATCTATCTCTTCTTACTGGCTTGATTAAATTTAGCTCTTCAGATGGATAGTCTCCCAGTCAAAGCCTCACAGGAGGCACTGTGTTCAGAGAGAGAGAGAGAGAGAGAGAGAAGAGATAGAGAGAGAGGGGGGGAAAGAGAAAGAAGGCTGTTTAAACTGTGTCCGAACTGGCTGTTTAGGCGATGTCAGAACCTACCTGCCCGGCACTGTGTTACAGTGGTGCAGACTGTTTAAGCGATGTCAGAACCTACCTGCCGGGCACTGTGTTACAGTGGTGAAGGCTGTTTAAAAATAGTCAGAACCTACCTGCCAGGCACTGTGTTGCAGGGGTGCAGACTGAATAAGCGGTGTCAGAACCTACCTGCCGGGCACTGCGTTACAGTGGTGCAGACTGTTTCAGCAATGTCAGAACCTACCTTCCTGGCACTGTGTTATAGTGGTGCAGACTGTTTAAGCGGTGTCAGAACCTACCTGCCGGGCACTGTGTTACAGTGGTGCAGACTTTTCAAGCAATGTCAGAACCTACCTGCCAGGCACTGTGTTACAGTGGTCCAGGCTGTTTAAGCAGTGTCAGAACCTACCTGACGGGCACTGTGTTGCAGACTGTATAAGTGGTGTCGGAACCTACCTGCCGGGCACTGTGTTACAGTGGTGCAGACTGTTAAAGCAATGTCAGAACCTGCCTGCCGGGCACTGTGTTACAGTGGTGCAGACTGTTTAAGTGGTGTTGGAACCTACCTGCCAGGCACTGTGTTACAGTGGCGCAGGCTTTTTAAGCGATGTCAGAACCTACTTGCCGGGCACTGTGTTACAGTGGTGCAGACTGTTTAAGCGGTGTCAAAACCTACCTACCGGGCACTGTGTTACAGTGATGCAGACTGTTTAAGCAATGTCATAACCTACCTGCCGGGCACTGTGTTACAGTGGTACTGACTGTTTAAGCAATGTCATAACCTACCTGCCAGGCACTGTGTTGCAGTGGTGCAGGATGTTTAAGTTGTGTCAGAACCTACCTGCCGGGCATTGTGTAACTGGGATGCAGACTGTTAAAGCAATGTCAGAACCTACCTGCCAGGCACTGTGTTACAGTGGTCCAGGCTGTTTAAGCGGTGTCAGAACCTACCTGCTGGGCACTGTGTTACAGTGGTGGAGGCTTTTTAAATAGTGTCAGACCTACCTCCTGGGCACTGTGTTACAGTGGTGCAGACTGTTTAAGCGGTGTCAGAACCTTCCTACCGGGCCCTGTGTTACAGTGGTGCAGGCTGTTTAAGCAATGTCATAACCTACCTGCCTGGCACTGTGTTGCAGTGGTGCAGGATGTTTAAGTTGTGTTGGAACCTACCTGCTGGGCACTATGTAACAGGAATGCAGACTGTTTAAGCCATGCAGAACCTACCTGCAAGGCACTGTGTTACAGTGGTCCAGGCTGTTTAAGCCGTGTCAGAACCTATCAGCCGGGCACTGTGTTACCTGCGTGCAGGCTGTTTAAGTAGTGTCAGAACCTATCTGCCTGGCACTGTGTTACAGTGGTGAAGGCTGTTTTAGCAATGTCGGAGTCTACCTACCCCGCACTGTGTTACAGGGGTGTAGGCTGTTTACCTGCCGGGCACTGTGTTGCAGTGGTGCAGGCTGCTTATGTAGTGTCAGAACCTACCTGCCGGGCACTGTGTTACAGTGGTGAAAGCTGTTTAAGCAATGTTGGAACCTACCTGCCAGGCACTGTGTTACAGTGATGCAGACTGTTTAAGCATTGTCAGAACCTACCTGCCTGGCACTGTGTTACAGTCGTGCAGACTGTTAAAGCAGTGTCAGTACCTACCTGCCAGGCACTGTGTTACAGTGGTGCAGGCTGTTTAAGCTGTGTCAGAACCTACCTGCCTGGCACTGTGTTACAGGGGTGCAGACTGTTTAAGTAGTGATGGAACCTACCTACCAGGCACTGTGTTACAGTGATGCAGGTTGTTTAAGCGGTTTCAGAACCTACCTGTCTGGCACTTGGTTACAGTGGTGCAGACTGTTTAAGCTATGTCAGAACCTACCTGCCGGGCACTGTGTTGCAGTGGTGCAGGCTGTTTAAGTAGTGTCAGAACCTACCTGCCGGGCACTGTGTTGCAGGGATGCAGACTGTTAAAGTAGTTTCAAAACCTACCTGCCGGGCACTGTGTTACAGTGGTGAATGCTGTTTTAGCAATGTCCGAGTCTACCTGCCGGGCACTGTGTTACAGAGGTGCAGACTGTTCAAGCGGTGTCGGAACCTACCTGCCTGGCACTGTTTTACAGTGGTGCAGACTGTTTAAGCGGTGTCCGAACCTACCTGCTGAGCACTGTGTTACAATGATGCAGACTGTTTAAGCGGTGTCGGAACCTACCAACCGGTCACTGTGTTTCAGTGGTGCAGGCTGTTTAAGCAATGTCAGAACCTACCTGCCGGGCACTGTGTTACAGTGGTGAAAGTTGTTTTAGCAATGTCAGAACCTACCTGCCAGGCACTATGTTACAGTGGTGCAGGCTGTTTAAGCAATGTCAGAATCAACCTGCGGGGCACTGTGTTACAGTTGTGAAAGCTGTTTTAGCAATGTCAGAACCTACCTACTGGGCACTGTGTTACATTGGTGCAGGCTGTTTAAGTAATGTAGGAGTCGACCTGCCGGGCACTGTGTTACAGTGGTGAAAGCTGTTTTATCATGGAGTGTTAATTTGATTAGAGTGTTTTCCATGATGATACATTGCATTAGTTAGATGGCCTCCATGCGAGCTGAACATTTCTTGTACTTCAACAACAGCAGAATCTAGGGCGAAGATTTGGTACCAGTAAATGCATTTAAGCCCCCCGGTGGCTTAGGCTGCTGTCCGTTCTAAGGCAGTGGTTCTGTTGCTGTTGACTTTTTGTTCATTGTTACTCCCATTGTGAGAGTCTGTAACTGTTCTATGTTTTGTTGTACGTTACTTTATGTCCATTCTAGTATTGCAATCATCTTGATGGGGAAGAGAGAGCTGATTGTTTTGCTTAATTTGTCTTCCTGGTGTCTCGTTATGGTTGAGCGGCTCTTCCTCGCGGTGCCACGGGGTTGTCTGCAGTTTATGATTGTGGTATTTCCTGATCATACTCACTTACTATTATTTTAGCAATGTCAGAGTCTACCTGCCTGGCACTGTGTTGCAGTGGTGCAGGCTGTTTAAACAATGTCAAAACCTACCTACCGGGCAATGTGTTACAGTGGTGAAAGCTGTTTTAGCAATGTTGGAGTCTACCTGAAGGGCAATGTGTTACAGTGATGCAGGCTGGTTAAGCGGTGTCGGAGTCTTTCTGCCTCTATCTGCTGGGCACTGTGTTAAAGTGGTGCGGACTGTTTAAGCGGTGTCAGAACCTACCTGACGGGCACTGTGTTACAGTGGTGCAGGCTTTTTAAGCGATGTCAGAACCTACCTGCCGGGCACTGTGTTACAGTGGTGCAGACTGTTTAAGCGGTGTCGGAACCTACCTGCCGGGCACTGTGTTACAGTGGTGAAAGCTGTTATAGCAATGTCGGAGTCTACCTGCTGGTCACTGTGTTACAGTGATGCAGGCTGTTTAAGCGGTGTCGGAACCTATCTGCCGGCCACTACGTTGCAGGGGTTCAGACTGTTTAAGCGGTGTCAGATCCTACCAGGTCTTATTGTATTGCAGTGGTGCAGGCTGTTTAAGCGGTGTCCGAACCAACCTGCCAGGCACTGTGTTGCAGGGGTGCAGGCTGTTTATGCGGTTTCAGAAGTTACCTGCCAGCACTGGTTTGCAGGGGTGCTGGCTGGTTAAGCGGTGTCGGAACCTTCCTCCTGGGCACTGTGGGGCTGGGGTGCAGGCTGTTGAAGTGGTGTTGGAAACTACCTCCCGGGCACTTTGGGGCAGGGGTGCAGGCTGTTTAAGCGATGTCGGAACCTACCTCCCCGGCACTGTGGGGCAGGCTGTTAAAGGGGTGTCTGAACCTACCTCCAGGGCACTGTTGGGCCAGGGGTGCAGGCTGTTTACTCGGGGTTGGAACCTACGTCCTGAGCACAGCTGGGCAGGGGTGCAGGGTGTTTAAGCGGTGTCAGTTCCGACTTCATCAGCATTTTAGAGGGGCAGAACTGGATACTGTTCTACTTTAATTTAGGACTGATCAGGTGAAGCCTG
>CAXHUL010000614.1:0-18982 GCA_964019695.1 Loripinus fragilis
ACTGTTTAACATTAACGTCATTTAATTGTACATATCAAGGGTTGTTAGGTGATAATTTCAAAAATATTGTAATCTTTTGTCTGAAGATCTTTTTTAACTTCACAAGCAGCATAAAGCTGCATTTCATCTGGGTCTTTACTTTTTGCAAAATACTTGTTAAGGGGTTTCCAGAATATAAAGGGTTAATAAACTTTTAAGTCACATTAAATGCAAAGCAAAATGTATACCAAAATCTAGAGAGTCTTTGACTATTGGGATTTCATCATTAACAATAATTAACACTCCAATTTCTTCAAGGTTTTCCATCATATCAATAGCTGCATCCAGTTCAAGGGGAGATGGAGCAACAATCAGGAACGATGCTACTATGATGGTATCTGAAACAGAGCAAATAGAAATGTTGTGTCAAGTTTTTTTTTATTTTTGTTAGAAGATTCAAAAATCCATTGTTTGTTATTTCTCTTAACTTGTGTGTGGTTGTATTCTGTTCCAGTTTTAGTGCCCTTTATAGTTTTGCTGTTATCTCACTAGGGTGGATGGGCTGGTTACTTTGCTTTAATTGTATTTTTGTTTTTGTTTGTGTGTCCTTGATAAACTGGTTGTAATGTCTTTTCCAAATTGTGCCATTGGAAAGTATGTTATGTGAGTGTGCTATTTCCAGGCCTGGATTTTTATAACTATTATCACATTTGCATTCACCGACCATGATATTCATCCTGCTCATAAACGTTATAATGCCAACGAACGTTGGCATTTACATTTATGTGCAGGATTATTACAACATTTGAGAGTTAGAAAACAAAAAATCTTAGAGATTAGAAGTTTGTTTAATCAATTTTACGTTCAAAATGATTCTACTTCAGGAAATTATTTTCAGAAAAAATAAGTTAAAATAATAACAAAGACAATCCTGTACGTTCCAAATCATCCTTAGGTTTCAACTGATGAAGATGTATAGAATATTTTATAACCTGTTAGTCATGATTTTACTAGGGATTAAGATCAGTTTATTTGTTTTCTAGCGACAATATATGTTTTAATGTGTTTAATTCTGGTCATTGGTTTCAGAAATGTATAAATATCCTTAGCCATATTTTTCAAATTTGTTTTATATTATTTGTGGCAGGTCTCTTTGTTATCGTTTTCCTTAGCTGCAATATCCCATGCCCCTTGGTTGGCATGATTTGTGAAGGATCATTTTTTAAACTATCTTTGTATATAGTTACCTTGTAAACATCTATGCCAAGTTGTAACAAACTTAAACATTTGTTACAAAGGAGATGTTAAAAGTATCCTGTGGAGGTATATAAGGGAAAATAGCCATGCACCTTAGCAGCCTTGTTTTTTTAAAATATCAAATTTATTTAGCCTATTTCTGCAGATGGTTATCTAGTGAACATTTCTGGCAAATTATTCTCAAGTCTCACAATTGGTTTCAAAGAAGAGGGCAGGCCTCTAGATAAGAGTGGGTATTTGAAAGCTATTTTCTTTATTTCTTATCCAAAACATATACAAGAGGCTTTGAAAATGCATCACCATACGATTGCACTTTTCTTGCAAACCGTATATGCAATTGAAAAATTACTCGCAGGTTTTTTATGTGCAACTCGGAATTGGTATGAATCATTCCTTAATTTGACTGCACTATCACGCGACGCTGCTGATGACGTCACATGGGTACATACAGCATCCAGCACCTTTCTGTTCAAATAAATGAAGCTTTTTGATTATTTTTATGTTTAAACTGTGGCGTGCATCATTATATACATATCACTAAAAGAGTTTTTATACTTTTTCTAATTAAACGTAATCGATAACTTTAATATTTCGAAAATAAATGTCAAATTTGAACATAAATTTATAGCTCCTTTATAGAAACATCTCCATAAGTTACCTTTATGCACGCTTTCATTACTGATATTAACTACATACACTGGCAGTCATGCGGGAAAGACGTTTTGATGTAAATCGTGGCAGAAAATCTGCTGTCATGTGATCGAGAATGTCTTAAAAAATGTTAATGTCACTTGCACAATACATAAGACACTTTATACAAGCACAAGCATAATTTATGCATAATCTGTCATTTGTGTATGCCCTTAGCCTTTCCCAATAAAAGAGGATGTAAAAATTGAAACTTTGAAAGGCCCAAGACGTTGAATTTTATTATGAGACTATAGTAATCGAAGTGGGCGGGGTATGTTGGTATTTTTAAAGGGGTGTAATTTTGATCATACCGAACTGTCAATTCATTACTAATCGTTCAATGATAAAGGTGCAATCGTGAAAGAAGTAAAGGACGCAAATCTGTTGAGTCAGGAATCAAAACTAACGCGTGTTAACTTGCAGCTGAATTTGTGTCCTTCAAAATCAACCACCCCTGTCTTAAAACGGATACTTTTTAAATACCTTAAAGTAAACTTACAACCATGAATTTTCTAGGACACACTACAAGCTGGTCGGACTATGATATGCGATAACAATTACCTCGCTGACATTCTCAGGGTTCGTGTAGTAAAGAAGTTAATCTGGATGATGCATTTTCAAAGTCCTTAAGTATATGTCGTGTGTGCTCAAAAGAACTGTCTCAATGAGAGGGTTCTTTTGAGCACCCAAAACACATGTTTAAATTGATGGGTAAGAAAATAATTGCAATTTTAATCTCATAAAATTTCCTTATCTGGATCTATGACAAGCCTTTTACATTTTTGAATAGGTGCATCAGGGTAAATTACCAACTCCAGCCCCTCGTGGGGCAAAATGTTTTATTAGATCGAGTTTGTTTCAGCTTTATGGCTTGAGTGCTTTTAACCTATTTTGTACAGGGTCGCCTACAAAACATTCATGTTAAGTTGTGAATCTGGTCCAGTGGTATAGAAGGAGTTAAAGTGTGAAATAATTGACAACGTATGATGGCAGATGTTGACAGATTCAACACCTCATTTTAAGCACTTTGTGCCTAGGTTCGCTCAATTTCACAAAGTGGTCTCATTTGGAAAAACAAATATCAATAATGATGAACTGATGAATGTAGGGCAGAACGCTTTTCAAAAAATACCTTTCAGCTATATTTCATAGGGGAACCATTGCCTCATCTATTCAATAAGATATTCAAACGATATGCAAAAGTAAGTTATAGCACCATATTATGCAATAATCTGCATGGCTCATTCATGGTTTAAAATAATGGTTAATTTGGCTCTTGTTTGTGATGTTTATTGTGATTTTGTTACTTTCCCACTTGTTATCCTGGGACAAGTGTGGTACTTGATTGTATCAATTCCTGATCCTTGCTGTCTTTCTTACTTTTTTAAATTCTTTTTTACATGATGATAGATAACAAAACCGACTCCCACACAAGCCTTTAGTTAAAATTGCGTACCAAAAACAATATTTTCTTATTTCTCAACAAAAACATATGTTGAGGGTACTCATAAGAACAGTCTCAATGAGACGGTTCTTATGAGCACCCAAAACAAATTTTTAAAATGATGGATAAAAACATAGTTACAATTTTGCGCTAAAAATTGTGTTTATCTAAACCTATGCTCCCACATGAAGTATTCTGTTTGTGTTTCGTGTACCAGAATTATTTCAATAAGTTTTTGTTGAATAGATAGTATGGCAATTTGGGTGGCTCTTCCTCGCAGTGCCATGGGTTTGACTGCAGTTTGTGATTGTGGTATTTCTTGCCCATACTCACTTACTTTTTTTTAGTTAAGAGAATAGTGAAATTATATACGGAAACATTAAATAACGAAACCTTTACATTTTTAATTCTTTTGAGCCCAATTTGAGTTTTAAGACCAAATTCGATTTTTATCATTCCTCTCTTAATTTATTGCAGTATTTATAACTTGATTTTGAATTCTTGTGAAGAGAGAAGCTCAAAGTATAGACAGCTCACTATTAGCACTCAAGCTATAATTTGCATCTACGTGATTTATGAATTTAAGGTAGTTGAAAATCCAAGATGCTAGTTTGAATAATTCTAAAAATGTTATTGGAAATAAAGGTTTACAATTCTATAATGTATTTCATGATCTTAATCCATAAAGCGCCACCTAAATTTACAGCAGCCGACATTTTCAAATTTTGCTGCTTTTTTTTAAAAAATAACAAATAAGGCATGATATTTCATGAGAATTGTCTGTTGGCAGACAATTTTCATGAAATATCATACCTTATTTTTTCAAAAATTATGAAAGATGTCGCAAAATTTGTCGTCTGCTGCAGTCGTGATTGGTGCTTTAAGGGTTAAATCAAATGATATATGATAACTGGCACCACTTCATGTTCATATTCATTACTTATTTGAAATGAAAATTAAACAAAAACAATTAAACGATAATATAAACTAATGTACGTTATCAATTAACAATTGGAAGCAATCTTAAATAATTTGCGTAACATTTTCAACACAGTCTTAAGCCCCCAGATAAGAGTGCGTACCTGAAAATTATTTTCTTATTACTCAACCAAAACATATGTTGTAGGTGCTCAAAAGACAAATTGTCTAAGTTCTCTTAGCTGTCATTTTATCAGAAAATATTTTTTCCAAACCAGACTCCTTTATGCATATGTTTAACGTGTCTATATTATATAGGCAAAGTATCAAATTGCTCCATCAAAAGCTCTGGTGGGAGTTGATCGGCCCATGAAGGCACCATCTATGCATACACAAAAGCCTTATTAAGGAAAACTTGTCTAAGTTTTCATACCTGTCATTTTGTTAAAAAAAATTTCTGAACCAAACTCCTTCATGCATATGTTCAATGTGTCTAAATTGTAAAGGCAAAGTATCAAATTGCACCATCAAAAGCTGTGGTAGAATTTGATCGGCCTGCCTATGAAGCCACTTTCCATGCATATACAAAAGCCATATAAGGGAAAAATTGTCTTAGTTCTCACAGCTGTCATTTTGTCAAAATTGCTTTTTCCAAACCAAACTACTTCATGCTTATGTTCAATGTGTCTAACTTGTAAATTCAAAGTATCAAATTGCTCTATTAAAAGCTGTGGTAGGAGTTGATTGGCCCATGAAGCCACCATCTATGCATATACAAAAGCCTTATTAGCGAAAAATTGTCTAAGTTCTCACAGCTATCATTTTGTCAAAGGGTGATTTGTATAGGCAAAGTATCAAATTGTTCCATTAAAAGCTGTGGTAGGAGTTGATTTGCCCGTGTATGGACTATAATAGCATAAGCATAAACCCCTATATAAAAACCATTTAGAGCTATAAAGGAAAATAACTCTAGTAGAGTTAGCCCCTAGCCCTTACCTTACCTTTTTTGTTAAAGTATTTGTCTTGTATATATAAACATGTTTGCAAGGTTTAATGAAATTTCAGTAATGACTCTTTAAAATATTAAGGAAACAAAACGTTACGGACTCACGCAGGGACAGAGACATGGACAGATGACATGAAAACAGTATACCATACACAAACAAAGTGTGCGGGGTTAAAATTATGACAGACAGAATGACAGAAGGACAGATAGACAGATGGATGGACAGATGAATGACGGACAACCATAATCCAGTATAGCCCCACTTTATTAAAGGGGAGCTATAGCCAGTATAGCCCCACTTTTTCAAAGTGGGTCTATAATTACACGGCATACAAGACGTTAATTAAAGCCAAATCTTGGCAAAAAATTTCAAGATTTCTCGCAGCTTTTGAGACGAGAAAATTCTGAACATACGCTGGTCTTGACAACATTGAAATGTGAAAATGCAAGCTATTAGTAAACGATTACGATATGAGCCATGACATGAGATTTCCAACAATATTGTATATACAACCAGCAAAGCCTCATATCATCCTGCACCTAGCAGCAGACTGATCAGAGCCTTTGCTTGTGGCTTGAACAGTATATGAATGATTGAATATAATTTAGATATTCTCAACTTAAAAGAGAGATGCACAGGCTCACCTGAGTACACACTTGTCAAAATGCCACATTGTTGGAAATCACATTTCCAGGCTCACAAACAATTCCATATGTATCAATCCAAGAACAACCTGTGTGAAATATCTTACATGAGTGCTCATGTTTGAATGAATTTATTAAACGAGTTGGGGAAAAAGTGATAAAATATGAGGCTTGCCAAGCATTTTATTACTTTTTCGTAACGATTTTAAATAATTCAATGATACAGTAGTACGAATGTTAGATTCTATTCATCACAACGAAATTAATTAAGAATACATTTTTTTGGCGTAAAAACTTCAAGATTTGCCATTTTCAGTGCAATGTTAAAATGGGCGTCATAACGTCACATAACCAAATCTGTAAACCGCTAGTGGTTTATCAAGTTTATCATTACGTTATATCACTCCCAGACAATATGCCATGTGATAAACTACACAATTACCTTGTTGGTGAATCTGCAGGTTTTGAACTGCTACTGGTGAAAGTGGATAGAGGTACGACATGAGTGCATCAGCTAGGTTCAGCTTAAACATGTTTTCATCAGTAGGAAACTCTATTTCCAGATTAATACTCCCTGAAATAAGAATAAAAGTAGTAAAAGTATATGATACTTCTGAATAAAGTTAGGACGAAGGCAAAGATCAATATTTAATACTATCAAGTAACAAACCTGACCCAGGACTCCTGTTTTGGAAAGTGACAAAACACAAGAAAACATCACACACAAGAGAACAAAGAGACCAGCTCTTTCCCGACAGGTGACCACGAGGCTGCAAGAAATAGACATGACAGTATGGCAAAGACAAACACAAATGACAAAAAGTCTCCACAAAAACAGGGCCTTGGAAAATTTTGATGAGGTTTAAGACATATGGACGTTTGGTTTTCATGAAAGATCTCTAACTTACTCATGAATCATCACCTAGTACATATAAATCAAGATATAACAAGAAGATAAAACAAAAATAAGGACTCAACAGGACATACAACTGAATGTCTGAGCAAAAGAAATCCACCATTTAAGCCAGGTGAGCTGGACAACAGACACAGCATCAGGCCCCAACCATCTCATTTATTGATCACCATATTAATTAAGAGGCGTGTACCCTGGTTTATGACACCAATGACACCTATTAGAAAATTTTGATGTGGCTCAAGACAAATGGGCGTTTGGTTTGCATGAAAGATCTCCAACTTATCCATGAATCATCACCTAGTACATATAAATCAAGATATAACAAGAAGATAAAACAAAGATAATGACTCAACAGGACATACAACTGAATCCTGGAGCACAAGAAATCCAACATTTAAGCCAGGTGAGACGCAGACGCAGCATCAGACCCCAACTATCTCATGTATTGATCACCATATTAATTAAGACGCTTATACGCTGGTTTATGACACCAGTGACACCTATTAGAAATACTCTACTGAACTAAAGTATTGTTTGCCAAATATCTACAAAATGCAGCAAGCCAGTAAAGCAAATGCAAGTGTATCTGAATGTTCAAAGACTGTGATATGCATAGCAGCTAAAGTTTTACGGACGTTGTCATGAGGAAACACATGGAAGTTATTTAAATGAGACAGGGATTGAATGTTTCAGGTTACACAGTTACACAGAAATTTCGCACAATTTAGGCCTTCAGAAATTCAATACCAGCCAAGTCTGACTGCACGAAATGGTAGCCTGGACGTGCAACAACCAGAAAAGCCAAGGACTTCTCACCAGTGTGTTTTGATCATTTAGAAAATCAATTTTGAAAATCGGGGTTTTAATTAAATTGCCATGCTTGAAATTTTAACACTGAAATATCCATAGGAAAATCACTGTGTTGTTGCATCTTAATCTGTGGATATTACTAGTTGAGAAATGGTAGAAACAATGTGCTGATAGGTCGGACTGATTGACAGTAGAAAAGTATCAAAAATCACAGTACATTGAATATTACCAAACATTTAATAATCCCTATTTGTTTTGTTAAAAAATACCACTTACAAATTTGCCAAATTTGAAATTAATTTCTGAGCTAGTTTCAAGTGATAAGTCAGTTTTCTTGTGTGTTCTTGTGTTTTAATGCAACACCAGTATGATAAGCAAAACAATATTTTTTGCCAATGCGCAAATGCAAAATTCAGTGAATAAAGCTTAAAACACAAAAAGGAACATAACTCAGACATCAAAAGAGACAAACTAATGAATTTTCAACGAATCGTTCGCTGGTTGTCTGGTTAACATTATCACGGTTTAGTAAATGCTTTTTGTCTAATACAAAAATAAAATATTGTAGTGAAGCATTTTCACTTTTGCTAGGTATATAAAATATTTTCTACAGAAGCTTAGAAACAGGATAAGGAAGAAATGAGCCAGCACATGAGAGTTTGCTACGTATCACATTTATAATTTGCAACGGTGCGTGTATCCTGAGTCTGATTGGAATCTTTACCACTTGCAAAAACAAAGCGTGAAAGAAGAAAAGGATAAATATTTTTACTGATAATTCCAAGGGGGTACTTCTTTTGTGGATCATTTTTTATTATTTGTGTTTCGTGTCTGCTGTGCAGTCTTGTCTGTTCCTTGTACCCTTGTGGTCATCTGCTGGAAAAGGCTGATCTCGTGGCTCTCTTGTGTGTGATGTTTTCTTGTGTTTTTTTTGTCACTGTCCCATATGGTGTCCTGGGCCAGGTGTGGTATTTTTATTGTATCGATTTCTGATCGTTGCCTTCCTCCTTACTTTATTTAGGTTATTTATGACAAACCTTATATCACTTGATGGTAATATATGCACATATGAAGAATAACTACATGGACATATAGAGTAAGGTCGGCCAAACTCATGCAGTAGGTTAAATTTGGACTGCGACCTTGTTTCTTTCATATTTAAATTATTGGAATAAAACATAAACTAAGCAAATAGAGAAAATCCTGGTGAGGTGGCTTATAAGTAGCCATCTGATATATATTTCTTCTGTTTGCAAATGTGTATATGAATTTACCTGATGTCTGAAGTTACCTGACTTTACCCTAAAAGTACCATTTGTTATGGTTTTGTTGATGTTTCAACAACAGGGTTAATTTAGTTTGTTTGTTATTTATTTGTGTTGATGCTTTATGCCCCAGTCAACCATTTTCAGTCATGTCTGGACGATTTCTTGTCTTCCCAAGTTAAACCAGTATTACACAGTGGATAAAGTGTCTATCTCCACTGTTTAGTATTGGTTCAATCCAAGGAGACGAGAAATTGTCCCATTCCTTTGCATGTTCTATAAATTTTCTTTAAATCAATTAAGAATACCGTTAAATCAGCTACCATCACTTCCCACAGGATTTGAGTTCAGCTGCCCGTTCAGGGTCTATATTAGCTATAATGAGCTAATGGTATAATTTTGCGCCTGCTGGCCTATTCATACCATTTATTGTTTTCATTGTAAACATTACATTATCAGATGGTTTTAGTTATGACCTTTTGACTAAGACACTTTGTTAAACACATTTGTGGTCAAAATGCAGAATAAACTATGATTTAGTCAGTGAAAGTATCATGCTGAACATTTTCTTATAAGAGTTTCATTTGTAAGTTTCACAGTAACAGGAGCATTTTAAAAAGTGAAACTGTTAACCTAACAAATTATAGACTCAGAGAAAAATGAATATTTGGACCAGCAGTTGTTATTTTGGAACATATTGCATATGAAAACAGTAAATGCTCAGATGAGCTTTCGAGAATGTGCAGTTTTGCTAGAGCCTTCACTACTCATACAAAAGAGGGGAATGAGTAAAGGTTCACACAATCTAATGGATAAAGACTTAGACTAGATAGCTGTGTATGTATATTTTTAAGTTGATTTGCCCCTATGTGGTACATATCATCTCACAAACTGATTCTTGTGAAGTTTTATCAACAATATTTTTAGGGAGTGTTATATTACAGTCTGATGAATACAGCATAATTTACTACATTCTTTAGTTTACAAAATGAGTCAGTTAATAGGATTTTGTTTCAATGGCATACGCGTTAGTGAATCTTTAAATGTATATGTGCAGTTATCAGTTGAGATAGAAGAGTAAATGTAGTCATTAGCCTTTAAATACATCTATATATTGCGTGTTTGAGCAGATGGCTCTGACAAAACTACACCTATGCACTGGAGCATCTGATACTTCTATGCCTCTATATGCAATAAGTACCAAAATATAATGAGCATGTATATCACAGACATTTTACCAACATTTAGAATTCAACAATAGCAAACTATCACATACAATAAAGTATTCATTAAAGTACCTTTCAAACTATTAACTTGGCAGTGACCAATGGCTACACATTGTTTTCGTCCATTTGTCATGTCCCTACATGATTCCTGAAAAAATATGTGAAATTTTTTGTATAATATGTAGACCTATATATTACTAGATGCGAATAAAAATTGATCTTGGTTGGAATGGTTTAAGTAAAATCATAAAAATAACTATTCATATATTTGCTTAAATTACTATCACAATGTAAAGGTACTGTCCTGCTAGCCAAGAGTGACAGTGACGTCATGTTTGTTTACAAAGTTATCAGGGACTAATAGGGTTATACACAGATGATCTATCAATTCCCAATAGCGCAATGGCGGTGTAGAAGTTAATGTTTACTTAACAATTGCTAACAAAAGATTATGTCACTGTCACTCTTTGTTGGCACGACAATAGAGTTATTTTCAGTACTCCCTTTATTGTTTTTCAACTATTTTGTAACTTTGCATATGTTTTCTCACTATCTGTCAACGTTTGTGTGCTTTTATTTGATTTTCAAATCGATTTTAGTTGCTTACTGACCACCCGCGTAGCGCAGTCAGTAATGTGTTGGGCTGCAGATACATGTCTGACTGCTATCCAAGGGTCACGAGTTGGATCCCAAACCTGTCCCATACATTTGTGGAGACTTATCATTGAACTAATTTCTACGGTCATTCTTCTCCATTCTGCCTAATCCTTCAAGAAGGGTTGTTGTCAGTTACATGCAAAAGTATGTGCACTAAGTCCTGCTGAACCGCTTGTTCAAGCTTGTCCAGAAAAAAAGTGTGGTTAGGTGAACTGGCCATCCCACTATGACTATAGCTATTGACTAGGGATGTTAAGCAACAAAAAACAAACAAACAAAAAATTACTTATTGACCTAGTGAGCGTTATTATTAGACTGTTGGTTATAGAGGATCTTCCATGAGTGCTCATGTAGTATTGCATTTATCAAACGAGTTGAGGAAAAACAATAAAATATGAAGCATGCCAAACAATTTGTTGCTTTTTCGCAACAAGTTTATGAATTCAATAATAAAAAAAACAAAAATGTTAGATTCCATTTATCAGATGATATTTGGATTACTTTGAAATCTTATTTCTTTTGTAAAAAAAAAAATGTCATTACGTATGCAACGCTACTACGGGCACTATTTCAGATATGTCAATGTACTCAAAAGTTTGTAAACGATAAGTGGATTACTGATTTAAATCCATGGCGTTATTTCACTCTCAGATGCAAAGTCATATGAAGCCTGGGCTTGGCTTGGCATATGAATACACATTTTAAAAAGCAATGTCTTAGATATAAAAAACAAAAAATATCTTAATTGACTCTCTGTTTATAAACCAACTTCATTCAAATTAACTTAGTACAGTAACAATTATTATGTGATTGAACTAATCTAGTTTAAATATCACCTAAACTGTTTAAATTTATCGCTTCTAAAGGATACCTTCGATTTTATGTTTTTATCTGATCACATATAGCAAAAATTTTTAGAGGTAGCTGGTTGCATTAGCTTAATTATATTCTTCCTGTCATGTGGCTATTGGTGTTTGTAGTTGAAGTTTTTCTTGCAGTGCCATGGGTTGCTCCTTGATCTCTTATTGTGGTATTTACCAAGTGATTATCACTTGAGGTGAGATAAAACTAGACTGAGGCCACAACTTTGATGTCTTATAACATTGTATCACTGGGATTGATAAATCACCATGCATTAAAATCGATAAAACACTAGTGGTGTACAGAATAGTAACATCCATTATAACAGTGCATAAAAATGCAAAATCTTGATGTTTTATGCCAAAATGCTATTTTACTGCTAAGTTATTAAAACAAGGTTATAGATATCATAAAATTCGAAAAGCATTTTCTAAATTCTACCACAGACACTCAGAGTTAATTGTTAAATACAACATTGGGTTGAAAACTCTTCTGCAACAAGGCATATCAGAACCTATATTTTATGGTGATTTAGTTTATAAATTCAAAATAATTGTTGGAACACCTAATTTTAATGATCAATTCAAAAAGATAGTAAAACGTTATATAAGGGTTGGATAACACTTGGATATCATGCGACAGTCTGCGTGCCTAGTTTTAAACCCAATCACGGTTTATAGCTATGGTTTCCTCTTTAATTGCACGATGGTGGGTCAGGCCTTAGACTCTATGATGCCTCTGACATAAATCTTTAATCGGTGGGTTGGTGCCTGATGCTTATCTGTAGCTGGACCCACTGTGGCTCAACTTGAGGTTTTCTTTAGCTCTGACTATCTGTGAGTTATGAGCCCTTTTCTTTGTTTCATCATGGTGCGTTATTTGATTAGAGTGTTTCTCCATGATGATACATTGCATTAGTTAGATGGCCTCCATGCGAGCTGAACATTTCTTGTACTTCAACAACAGCAGAATCTAGGGCGAAGATTTGGTACCAATTAAATGCATTTAAGCCCCCCCCCCCTTGCTTAGGCTGCTATCCGTTCTAAGGTGGTGGTTCTGTTGTTGTTGACTGTTGACTTTTTGTTTATTGTTACTCCCATTGTGGGAGTCTGTAATTGTTAAATGTTTTGTTGTACATAACTTTATGTCCATTCTAGTATTGCAATTATCTTGATGGGGAAGAGAGCTGGTTGCTTTTCTTAATTTGTCTTCCTGGTATCTCATGATGGTTGAGCGGCTCTTCCTCGCGGTGCCATGGTGTTGTCTGCGGTTTGTGATTGTGGTATTTCCTGATCATACTCACTTCCTATTTTTTATGGTCATGTGATAAATAGACTCTAAAATTTGTGCTCATTTTTTTTTAATTTATTTAACTTGAGGCATAAAAGCAATACAATACTTGGCAAGCCTCAAATTGTATTACTTTTCTCCAACTCATTTAATAAATTCTATAAAACATGAGCACTCATGTCAGATCCTCTATATATTATAAAAAAGGTTTTTTTTATCATTTTAAACTTACCTCTGTCATTAGACAAATGCCATCACAATTATCGTTGCATCCTAAAAATAAAAGTTTATTAATATTCTATACTTTCATCTATCACATGATAAGAACTACTGTGTAGGATCTAATATTAAAATGTACTCTGAGCCAAACAATTTATGTGTGGTATAAATTAAAAAGCAAACTGCTCAATGGGGTAGGTTCACATTTTGTAAAATAATTGGCCAAGGCGTTTAGATAACAAAAAATGTTTCTGATTACCAATATAATCTTAGAATCAAATATCAGATATACATAAAATCAGGTTTTTTATATACCTGCAAAGAAATACACCGGATACAACCCTTTTTCGGATGCAAAAATACAAAATCTTGTATCACACTACTCACATGATATTTTATTGTATCACCATACTACAGTTGTTTTTACTCACCCCACAAGCATAAAATCTAGCATGTGATGGCAAACTCTGAATGGGATTCAAAATCTGAGCAATAATAATATTGATCACAAAAAAAAACACAACTCTGTCTAACCTTTCAGCGATAAATCTTTATTATTTAATGCGTATTAAAGAAAAGGAATTAAACATTATACAGGTAATTGCATCTTCCTTTTCTGCCATAACATGTTTACATAAGGTGACTGCATAAAAAATAGGAGCTACATTATTTGCTATGGCATTGCATCATCATGTCACATGGTATCAATTTTATACTTTTGTTGAGTTTATCGCTTAAACTGAAATGTTTGTTGTCGTTTTTATGTAGGTATATAATAAAAACCATATCACTTTAGTAACCTTATCTGATGGGTTAGTTCATGTCTTTTGGTTGCGTCAGAATCTTCAGGATCACACTCGACTTAGTCTTTTGTGATACGATGGTTCCTGGCACAGCCATTTGACGTGACCCAACCCATCAGATCTTGTTACTAAAGTAATAATGTATAGAAACTGATTGTTGTGTCATCTCCTTCTACATTATCTGTCAAAGATTATTAATATTTAACATAACAATTGCGCTAGGGGACTAGATGACAAGGATACATATGGAATCACCATATGACCTTTGAACCAAATGTAACGTCAGAATGCTATAATCTTTTGATGTAGGTAGTTTCTTTCTCGCCCATTAATTGCCTTAGGTATGTAAATGCATAGGATGTTTTTGGACTGCTAACAGTGATCTCTTGAGTTATTAGTCAACCACAAAAACATAAGATGTGTCTATATTACATGTTTCGCCAATAATTTTAGATGGAAAAGGTTCATATTGAAGTAAAGGACACTGACTGCATTAAATGTGTAAATTAATAAGAAAGGTTTTGGGTTGCTTGTATTAACTATGGAACAAAGGTCAAGGTTGAAAATCATACAGGCCTCGACACGAGAAAACCTGCCTTCGGGGTTTTCCGCCAAAGCTAGTTTCAATCCAGTCTCCTCAGCTACAGAGACCAGCTAGAAAATTGAAATTTCACTTGAAGCATGTCTACATATAAAACTTTCCAAAAAATGAATAACAAAGGCGCTGATCAGACTGCCCGGATGCGCAGGCTGGTCTGCGCCTGTGTTGTTCGCAAACCCCTGAAGACAGGTTTCTTGCGTCAAGGCCCATACTATATAGTATTTAATCAACGTATGGATATTAGTGATTGGCCCACCTGTCAATAAAACCCACTCTTGTGATAATTATCACAATGTTCAACCATATATACGTTTGGGCAAATGCTATCATTTGCTTTAATGACTTTACAGCCATCCAATCTGACAAGAAATAAATTATGATAGTTCAACATTTATGTAGGCTTAGTGAGTGGCACAAAGTTTAAGAAAGACGCTGTACCATTTCATTTAGCTGTCAACTCGTGTCTGCAACAATTTCAAAGCCTACAAAAACTGATTTCTTATATACAACTTAAACTGGCGAGGTATTAATTGATTATACATACTGCTATTTGCTTGCAACATATAAAAGCAGTATATGTCTTGTAATGTAAATTGGCAACATTAGTTTTGATGATAATGAAGACGATAACTACAACTTAACATACCATTTGAACGTCTGAATCACCATGTAAGTGATGCAAATTTGTGTCAAAACTCAGGATTCATTGTCATCTTTATTTAACAATATCATTGTTCTCTTCTGGAATTTCATACCACCTATTTCACTTTTTCAATTCTTAACAAAAACTATGAAAAAATGATGACAATTTTAACCATTTTGGTTTTCATAATTAAATTTTCTAGGACAGAACGTTTTGTGGTACAACATAAACATGCCACTAAATGTAACAAGAAATACGACGAAGTGACAGTAGACATATTTGATATGAGTAAGGTGAGAAGTTTTAAAGAAATCGAGAAGAAAAAATGGGGGATGTTTTTCTTAATGTCTTTGGTCAGCTGAGCTCAGTAAAGTGTTTGGCTTAAGGAACCTATGCTATTCCAAAATATCTGTAGTTGTGCTTCTAGGGTACAGGACTGCTGAAATCTCGTGAAAACTTGAGTCCCAAAAAAATATGCCCTACGCCCAAATGCTGCATATTAGATAGCTAGTGTCATATTCATGCCTGGTGCAAAAATCTAAAAACAGAAGTACTATTAAAGTAAACGTAATCTACAAATATTACTTTAGTTAACCGAAACCTACAAATATCAGCAATTTTTTCCAACGGAAATCTAAAAAAGTAGTAGAAATAAAATTACTGTAACCTACAAATATTAGTTGTAGTTGACTGTAACCTACATATACTCATGGCCAATGAAATGCAGCACTTACAAAAATCTTTTTAACACCATAACATTATATTTATTCAATTGCGTCTTACTGTACTGTAGCAATTCCGTAAGTTGCTGTTAGTCTTTAAAATTAACTGATGACTGGTGTTGGAAGCGTTTAACAAAACAACTGTCAAACCAGAAAGTCACACAACCAGCATCGATTGTGTCAGAATTTTTAAAAGCATTATTCTCGCGTTATTCTGTACATAAGTTACAAAGAATCGATCGCCTGGAATAGTCATCTTGCCATGAAAGCAGGTTTAACGTCATGATGTGTCGTAATTAGCGTCATTCTTACTGGCGTGTTAAATTGAGACATTCAAAGAATCCTTCTTTTAGTGATGCAAAATTACAACAATGTCGTAGCAAGAAGATTTCTTGCTCATGTAGTGGGTCGTTAACATCGACAGAGCGTAGGTATCAACGTTTTTTGATAAACGTCAATCTCTAAAAGCTCGCATACACAAAACTAAGAGTACCTGTGTTGAACTTAAGGTTAGATAATACTCTCACCAACAGATGGACACAAATTTTAGAAGATTTAAAATGCTAGCGTTCAGAACAATGGCTGGCGACTTAAAGATGACGTCAATGATGCATCGTGATTTTTAGAGGATTTTGATAACGTTTTGCATGTGTGGGGGTTTGTAGGATGGAAATCAGCATTGTGTAGAACACAACAACTTAATATTCCGCAATTAAACAAATTTACGTCGAGTTTTGTTGCACTAAGCCATATTCAAGCTTACATAGTAACGTTGTTAGTGTAGTGTCAGATGTTGAGTCACAACTGTCAAAGTTGTGGCGAAATGACAGTAGATCTACTTGCAGACAGAAAACATTTAAAAGAGTTTTTTGAGTTTTTTTCTTTACGCCCAAAATATGATTAACGCAATTTGGAGGCTGACGTTACGTCATGTGCTAATGGAGTCATTGTAATTAATTTTTTTATGCAAAAACATTGCATTTGTCCTAAAAAATAAATATAAATAACACAATTTTGCACAGCTTTTAATAGGCTACAACTCTGAGCATCTGAAAAGTGGTGCATTTTCATTGGACATTAGTATATATTGGCAATTCTTCCTACGGAAAGGTGTGGTGCAATACTTTTTTTAAACCATTGACGCAGATATTTCTTAACATTTCTCGCATTTTAACTATCATTCTTTCAGCGTCAACGTAAAAACAATATTTAAAACTAATGAAAAAGTGCAAAAAATAAACATAAAATACTACCAAATCTCTATGATATATGAATAACCACTCATGGCATGTACTTTGTTACATACAGCGATCAAGTCAGCTTTTCACCAACAATGAAATTATCATACTTTGTCTAATAATTATCCATATCTAAATTCATTACCTCATGAAAAAACATTTATGTAACATGACTTTGAATTCAGATGTAGCGGTTCTTTTGTCAATAAGTATAACTGTTTTACTTTTATTGTCTTCTTGCTGCAACATGGCTGATAGTTTTATGCGTTCTTTGGTCTGAAATGTGTAATTGTGGCTTTTCTGGTCATACTGTCTTTTTTAATGCAAAACAAAATGCATACCCAAATTTAGTGACCCTAATACGATTGAGATCTCTTCAGTGCCAACATATAACATTCCTCCATCATCACTAAGAATTAGAATCAATTCAAGAGCTATATCTAGTTCGACAGGAGATGCAGCTACAATCAGGAATGACGCTACTACCATGTCATCTGAAATAGAGAGGGTCTTACATGAGTGCTCATGTTTTATTGAAGGATTTCTAACGATAAGGTGGGCTATTTCTCTAAAATGTTGTTAGTTTTATTTGGTTGAAATAAGGACTGAAGACACCAGGCACATTCAACAAATACATACAGGGCAGCTGTCAATGCACCCTAGCTCGTATATTAAAATCGTTTTTCCCTTAGTGGATGTAATAACCCAACTTCATTTTGAATGAGAATTTATTATGATCATCAACTGTGCTTGTTATTCCAGTAATAATTATGGAAAAAAGACTGTTAAACTATAGTAAATAAATGTCTTATCGACAGAGTAGATATATTAATTCAGTTGATGTACAATATAAACGACCATCTTGCAAAGTGGTCTACTTTTTCAAAGATGATTGATGTCTTCTTTGGCTTGAACAACCCCTTTCCCCCCTAGACCCAAAACGCCTTTAATATATGTTGTGTATGTTGATAATACATATCATTGTCCAAAGAGCACCTTGGGTCTAGGGGGGAAAGCATCTAAAAACAAACTGAAAAACACCAGTTTCATCATTCCAATGACAAACATCCTTATGGTAAGTGTATTTCGTACGCATTCGCAGCATTGATACCATAATGTTCTGGAAATGAAGAGCACTTTTATCCTTAACATTTCAACACCTTTATTTTTTGAAAACAAGCAATGCAGTTGCTCAATGTCTGGTCTAAACGGCATCCAGCATAAAGACATGAAATAAGGGGTTGGAGTAGAAAGCGTAAGTTTTCACAGCTTTGTAAATGATGAATCACTTTGCAACATAACTTGATGCTTACAATGCATATTTTATTGTCAAATCACAGCATTTTTAAAGATACTATGCAATTTGAAAATTTGGTGTTTGCAATCAACTAGGGAAAATATACGCCATATCACTAGAGCTCGAGTTAAACAAATCCAATAATACAGAAGAACGAGTGACAGATTCTATTTATCATATAAGAGTAAGATGATTACTTTGAACTCTCATTTCGACTGTAAAAAAGTTAAAAATTTGTCATGCGCAACATTATTTTGGATTTCATTTCCTAACTTTTCCTGAAAATCTGTAAACCACTAGTGGTTTATCGATTTCAATGCATGACATAATTTCACTCCTAGAAGCGACGTAATATCACATTTTTTTATTTTGTTAGAAGATTCAAAATGTATTAATCATGATTCGAAAAAATTAACACACAATTAGCATTCTAATGCACTTGTGTTTGTAACACGACATCTGATTAGATAACGTCAAAAATTTGCGACAGTATAT
>CAXHUL010000615.1:0-86018 GCA_964019695.1 Loripinus fragilis
TGCAAACAATTTATTGTCATAATTGTTTAGGCCCTTATCGAGGTTTCGGCAGTAAAGAACGACTGTATGCATCATCTGGATACAACCTGGATACCATTTCTTATTCAAATGTCATAATATTGTTTTTATAGTAAAAATGGGATTGGGTGTACAGAATTTCTCCTACTGGAAAACTGCTACCTCAATTTGACTGTACGACATGCCTAGAAGTGTTGTGGAAGGGTAGTTCTAACTACTTCTGAAGTCAAACCTTTTTTGGCTAGAGAATTGTGCCGAGTCAATTTTCAAAAATTTATCGGGACTCTCATGCAAATTTGATGCCAATTTAAGGTGACCTATACCAAATCAGACTTTAGGGGATAATTCACCTGGTCTCCCATCTGGGTGTCATGGCTGGACGTAATAATGACGTTATCAAAATAGCGTCAATTTTGTCAGTGTCTTTAAATGTTATATCCATTGTAGTATATGACGATCAGGACTTTCTTTCATTTTGTTTGCCAATTTCAGTCAAAATACACCAAATCTAATTTAAATCATCATGTCGCCCATATTGTTTTCGCGTCAGAAAAAGATGACGTCATCAAAATGACATCTTATATGTAAATAACATATGCATTTTGTCCATTATCAACGCATGAAAAGGTCATTAATAGAACTGATAGCCTTATCATGACTGAATGCAAACACTTTTAAATTATATACAAAATAATTATGATCATATAGGGCGAAGTCAGTTTGAGGGTGGGACTTAATACCGTCACGATTTACGAAAAACAAATACAAAAACAAAAAAAACAGTGGGGTGAACGAAAAACAAACATTGTTTTTTATATCGAACAGAGTAAATGTAACCTTTTATGCTTATATAAAGCTGCTTATCCTACACCCAAATAAAAGTCAGTAGTGGACTAGTACAAATAAGGATTGACTAACGACTAAGGCTAAAGTTTATGACTAAGGAATGGTGGCGGGTTCAACTTATACTTAACAACATTTTAAAACACAACAAATTTGCTACATCGCCAGCTTCTACTCGTGTAAATAAGAACCCAAACCTCAGTATCATTAGTTCCAGTGTATTTCTTGAATAATTTTCATGTTTATTTGTAATTTTGATTGAAACAAATATTAATGGAAACTAGATCCGCCTCGCTTAGAAAATTATTCATGCGCGTACAATGACGTATATTCACTGTTATGGATAGTTGTACTCGTCTAAAGTTACAAACATGTTCAAAATAAGAAAACCAAATAAGAGACATTCATTACAGCAGACTCTGTGGTCTAGTGGTTAGAACAGCTGACTCATATACGTGTGGTCGCTGGTTCGATTCCTACCTAACATATATTTTTTTTTCAAGTTTTTGTTTGTTTTTGGAGCTTTACGTCCGCTTCAACAAATTTTCAGTAATGTCGGGACGATTTCCTGTTTTCATAGGTTGAACCAGAAGTAAGCAGTGGATAACGTGTGTAATAGTGACTGTGCTGGCGGTGAGTCTCGAACTAGCATTAGCCTTTTGATCGCCAGTCTAACGCTCAAGTGGCTTTTTTTATTTTTTTGTTCTTTCATTGGGACTGTAGAATGTGCCGATGTAGTCCCAAAATAATGTTTTATGTGATATCACATAATAACATTATATAGTTTTAAAAACACTTTTGGATGTCGAAAAGACCTGTTTTTAACCAAACACTGGTTGGACCGCTGGTGCAATCTTCAATGTGCTTGGCTGCCAATTCAGAGACCCCGTTTTGATAGAAATTCGTTCTAAAAATAGTTTCTATGGCCATCCTTTCCCCTCCGCTGTCTTTATTAGAGCAACGAAATAGTGGGCACTCAATATTGATTAAGTATGGAACAGTGTAGGTCGGTTAATCCATTTATGCCTACTTGAGTCTTCAATCCATTTAAACTGACTTGTCGATCTGTAATTATAGGGTCTTTAGTTTTGCTTTATCACTTTACAGACATTGCTGTATCATTTAAGCAAACAGCGTAGACCTTATCAGACATTATTTCATTCACCATCTGCCTTGTGTCTATGTTGGATCTGCACTGTTTGTCAAATTCCTTTAAACAATGTATGGGTGCTAGGCATTATTGGGCTTTTAAAATGACTGTGTTCAAAAAATGTCGAAATGTCTTTTTTGTCTGCGCTGATGGTTTACTCATCAGTCAACAATCATTCAGTCATATCGGGACGTTTCATAAATTTTTAAAAGAGACCATGCCTGTATTTTTCGCGCGTTTTTTGTCTCGAGTTACAGATTTTATTTTACAAAACTTAACTTTCTGAGACGCCGTTGTAGAGAAATAAACAACAAACTGGATATAACGTTAAACGGTAACGTTTCAGCTTTGATGTAGACTTAGGTTTGTAAAAATTGACGTCAAAATGGCGTTGTAGCACGCATTTGCGCATGCCTACTACAGCAGTATTGTTACAGAGTTACAGGCGTTTTACGCCCAAATTTTGAGTTCTTGAGCTCTCATTTAACTGTTTTGATAAAATAAGAACTAAGAATCAATAAACTCTTAAAAAGGCAAACGTACACCCCTAGTTTCAAAACAATAAAATGACCAGAACATTATAAATCAGTTCCTGTAAACAGAAAAAGGGGCAAAACCACGTTTTGTTCGCCAATACCGTGCGCGACGTCATAAAGTGTCTTCCTAAAGGACACAACACATTGGCCCTGTTGAGTCTCGAACAAGTGGCCATTTAGATACTACTCTTGGTTATATCGGCGATCTGTAGTTAAAACTATTCAACTTAATATGAGAAGTCCCTAGGGAAATATATACCACCTGACTCTGCCAAAACCCAGAGAGTAGTGTATTCGAGCTTTAACTTACAAAAGTCTCCGCAATAACATCTTCAGCCAAAACCCCAAATCAAGCTGAAACCGTCCAAATACACTCGGGCGGCGACACCCATATGGACGGGAACCCCACTAGCCCTGACATGCACCCTCTTTGATAAATGTTTGCCAGGCTGTTATAAAGGCAATAGAAATAAGATTAGAGAAACCTGTTTCTGTATTCTCTGCAGCTCTGAACAGCTGAGATCCCACTACACCAACACGACTCTGTCTGTACAAGAGCTCACATGCAGTCTTCCCCGCACCTTCACACCTTTCATCACTGCGTCTGTCAGACAGGGAGTCAAAACAGTACTTGCACACCCGAAACCTGGGCCCAAACAGTGCCTTATATACAATAGCCCTGGTATCCATTGGACAAGTCAAGTTTAATTGAAGGAAACCCAGTGCACGCACCAACACAAACGCCGATATTATTTTTTATATGCCAGGCGAAGTGATGTAGTTGTAAATGCTTTTCGTTGATATGTTAGGTATGGAGATGAAAACAAACACGTGAGTGCGTGTGTTTGTTGGTATGGGAAGGGGAGGGGGTTGGATTGAGAACCCATACTAAGACTGACCTTAGCAGTTGCTGAGAGTTATCGAAATATCGGTTATAGACTTCCTTTCGACTACGTTTATCTGGCTTCTTCAGTTTGTCAGATGCGGCTTGAAGCCATGACACTGGCTCCATTTGACCTAAGCTGTTGACGGAAATTTACACACACACACACACACACCTGCGCGCGCGCGCGCGCACGCACGCGCCATTCGGTGTGAGGTCACTTACATCTGGAGAGATTACCCTAAACATTTCATTAAAATGCAGTCTCACGGCTGTCGTGTAGCTGTCAGTGGTCTGTGTTTAATTCACGGTGGCAAGGGTTAGCTTGTGGTCTATGATTGCATCATTTCCTGGTCATACTCACTTTTTTGACCACACACATGACATTTCGAACACACCTTGCGCTCACGTTTACTTTTGTAGGATAGCTCTTCGCTGACTTAATTGGTTTGAGTGTAGGAAGTGTTAATAAAACGACCAAATTATCCGCAGACATTAATATCCCTTTATCTACTATTGGCTCCTAAATCCGTATTTTGGCAAACAGTGCAGACCCAGATGCGCATTTGATCAGAGTCTACACTGTTTGCTAAGACAAAATCGATCGTCAGTGAAAGAATGCATTTTTGTCCGTTCAATATAACTTGTGGCCCCTCAATATATACAATTGGCCGTCGTTTATTGCATTGGATTCCGCTAATATTGCTATGAATCATTATATTGCTAAATAATCATTAAATATGGTATTTCACATATGAAACTTTTTTTTGGAGTTATTGGAACTCTTTGCCCTACCGTAGAAGAAAAGTAACCGTGATAGTCGAGTTGTGTGCTGGCTTGTTACACACAGTAAAGCCGTACTTCTGTCAACATTCTTCTACTTTGGTAAATTATCGAAGCCGTTGTTTTGGGCAATCAGAGCGTTTTTGATCGCCGCCTTATTGGTAGAGCTGTTATAATTATAACAGAAAAGACAGGGTCTTCTTGAGCTACTTAATTTTGAATTAACCCAGAAGCCTTATGAGTAAGTTTGTCTCTCTATCCTATTTCGATCTAGCCGAGTTGTTCAGGAAGTTGATGTTTTCCATTCATAGAAACAAACCAATGAACCTGGATATTTGTCTGTAATTAAAGGCTCCGATAGACTGATCATGTTGCTAATCACGGGGTGCAGCATATTGTGATTTAGAGGTCCACCGTTTTGCTTTTTTCATATCAAATTTGAATGAGTAGATGTTGTCATATATTTGACCTAATGCACGATGTGGAGACTACTATGTCACATTACTAGTACATTTGTATCTTGAAATCTCGACTGAATATGTGTGGTGCTCTAAAAACTTCAATATGCAGTTTTCTGGGCGTCTAATAGTTCAGACATACATCGATACATTTGCATTCTTTTTACCTATGTAACAAAGACCAATTAATCTACCAATCGTTTACCAAGACCTATCCAAACAAATTTAATTTTAATAAAACGAAAACAGTTGACTCCTAGCACACAAACGTTGCACCCCGTGTTATATCATGAGTACTAGTTGGTCTATCAGGAACGGACAAATGGTTTTGGAAAGGCAAATTTTCCTCCAGAAAGAAGGCGGATACTCTGTGCAACACGTTTTACATTACCCGACAGTACCCATGAAAGTTAAGACTCCAGCTCTCATTGGGGAGGTAGACTTAGGGTGCCTATCAATCCTCTTTAAGTTGAATGGCGATCGAACTAACATCGATAGAATTAATCTGTGATTTTAAAACAGTTGGTCAATCATGCAGTCGCTCGAACTACTGTCGTGCCAACCAAGAGTAACAGTGACATAATATTTTGTTTTCAATTGTTAAGTTAAACATTAATTTGTTCACTCCACTTGAGCTAACGAGAATCGATAGATCACATGTGTATTTATCCTATTCTGCGAATAGGATTAATACACAAGTGATCCATTGGTTATTAGTCCCTGATAACTTTGTTAACAAAAAATGACGTCACTGTCACTCTTGGCCGGCATGACAGTAAAAGTGGATAGAGAACACTATCCTTTGATAATAGCTGTTCGTTTTAATCCCTATCAGTATGTATATAAGCGGTCCAAATATTGTCCGTCATGAGGCTCAAACCCGTTACCACTAGCCTACGAGTCATGTTTGCTAGCCGCTACACTATAAAGGTTGTAGTACGTAGCTGTCGCTTTTTTGTGTTGAGATTCATTTTCCGCTTCAGTACAATTATTTACACAGTATACACTATTATACACAGTGAGTTTGGTTTTTAGTCATTAGTCGATAGTCGTTAGTTTCATCCTTATTTGTACTAGTCTAGTAATAACTCTTTGGCATGAATAACACACTATCAACCAAGCTTGAACACGCTAATAACCAGTACGGCGTGCACATACTTTTGCTTGTAACTGACAACAACCCTTCTTGAATAAATCAGCGGAAGGGAGGAGAATGACCATAGCAATTATTTTATGATCAATCGCCACAAAAGTATTTGACCGTGCAGGGATCAAACTTACAACCCCTGGATCTGCAGTTAGACAAGCATCTGTAGCCAGACACGTTACCGATTGCGCTACTTGGCCCCATGACAGGATTAATGTCAGGTGCTGATTCCCTAATGATGCACTGACATTGTGCACCTTTGACACCCTCGAGAAACACAACTCTTGAGGGAAGTAGTTTTTGCAATTCAGATTTTCTCAAAAAACGTCCACCACCTCAGCTCAGTGAGTCGAACAAGATCGGTGTCTGGCTGATACAATTTTCAAACATATTCCTCTAGTGCTTTCCAAGAGCAGATGGCTTCTTGGATAGGCATCAGCATTGCTGAATGCTTGTCAACATTATATATTGCCCTTTCCTGATGTTAAACTAGTTTATATCATCACATAAACGTGCATGGAATCCTATCAGAGCCCTTGTTGTAAAATCACAAATGTTATTGCTAACGGCTGATAAATTGACATATTAAATAAGTGTACTGATCTTAGAAATTTGGTGATATATGAGCAAAAATAGTGAGTGAGTATGAAAATGAAATACCACAATCACAAACCACAGACAACCCCATGGCATCGCGAGGAAAAGCCACTTAACCATCACCAGACACCAGAGAGACAAATTAAGCAATGCAACCAGCCGTCTCTTCCCCATAAAGATGATTGCAATACTAGAATGGACATAAAGTAACGTACAACAAAACATAAAACAATTACAGACTCCAACAATGGGAGTAACAATAAACAAAAAGCCAACAACAACAGAACCACCGCTTTAGTACAGACAGAAGCCTAAGCCACTGGGGGGGGGGGGGCTTAATGCAATTTACTGGTACCAAATCTTCGCCCTAGATTCTGCTCTTGTTGAAGTACAAAAAATATTCAGCTCGCATAGAGGTCTTCTAACTTATGCAATGTATCATCATGGAGAAACACTCTAATCAAATTAACACACCATGATGAAACAAATAAAAGGGCTTATGACTCACAGATAGTCAGAGCTAAAGAAAACCTCAAGTTGAGCCACGGTGGGTCCAGCTACAGATAATATCAGGAACCAACCCACTGATTAAAGCTTTACGTCAGAGCTGTCATAGAATCTAAGGCCTGACCCACCGTCGTGCAATTAAAGAGGAAACCATAGCTAAAAACCGTGATTTGGTTTAAAACTAGGCATACAGACTGTCGCTTGACATCCAAGTTATATCCTACCCTTATATAACGTTTTACATTTTTTTTTAATTTATCACTAGAATTAGGTTTTCCAACGATTCGTTTGAATTTATAAACTAAATCACCATAAAATATAGATTCAGATATGCCTTGTTGCAGAAGAGTTTTTAACCCAATTTTGTATTTAACAATTAACTCTGAGTGTCTGTGGTAGGATTTAGAAAATGCTTTTCGAATTTTATGATATTGATAACCTTGTTTTAATAACTTAGCAGTTAAAAATAAGTTTCTGTTGTTGAAGTCATCAACATTAGAACACACTCTAGCAGAACGAATAAACTGTGAAATATGTACACCATAAGAAGGGGGTGAGGAACATCTTCATCAAGAAAAAGGAAAATTTACTATATCAGAATTAAAATCATCCTGTTATCATATGTTTTAGAAGAAACTATGCCATTTGTTATTGACAAGTTCAAGTCCAAAAACGGAGCTTCAGTATATAAAGGAATTCGCCTTATTTAACTGAAGTTCAGTAGGATATATCTGACCTACTATTTGTTCAAAATAAGGATTATCAATATTAAGTAAGTCATCTAAATATCTGGAGGTAGAGTTAAAAGCTTCAATAATATCAGTTTGATTATTGTCTGACAGAGACAACATAAAGTCTCTCTCATAACAATATGAAAACAAATCTGCAACGAGAGGAGCACAATTAGTACCCATTGGAATACCTACAATTTGTCTATATACTTTCAAGCCAAATCTTATAAAGACTGTTTAAGAAATGTACAATATCCACACGCTGCAATTATTCTTACATGTAAATGTGTTTTATTTAAGCAACAAAACAAAATTTGCTCCTCTGTAAAACTGGTGACAGGGCTGTACATTAGCTCATATGAGAAAACAATATTTAAGATAGAAAAGAAAACTTTGTTTTTTGTGTCGGTAATTGAGTAAATGTTTGTAAAACCAAATCTTAAACGGTTTAAAATCAACACAGAGCAGTTGTAAAACTAAATGATGATAGCCACAATTACCGAATTTAAATTGTAATTCCACAATTACTGCATTTAAATTATAATTTAGTTTTTGAAACACACATAATACAACAGGTAGCCATATTAATGCTAAACAGCTTTCATATGTATTGAAGAAATCCAGTGTGCAAACTATTAGAATGTCAATTGATAAGGTAGTTTTAATGTCTTCTTTCTATAACTCAAAATTTCAATTTTCTTCTTCTTAAATTGAAATAGTAACATATGTAACGAGCTGTTATAGAGAATGTCCAGGCTTGCATTGTGCAAACATCTCTAATTCAATGCATCTTGAATTTTTTATGTAAGATAATATGTCTGTTGACTTTAACAGTTAAAAATAACCAAATATCTATGTGTCTTGATCCACATCTGAATTAAGGGTGAAGTTCGCGCCGTTAAACCGGTTTAAGCCCTCCAGAAAAATATTTTACTGACTGTTCCAAGGCCGTACTTCTTTTTTGGATCATTTATTTTTTTGTTCTGTCTTGTGTTTGCTATGTCTTTGTGCGCGTCTGTTTATATGTGCTTTATGGACACCTGTAGGGAAAGGGCTGACCTCTTGGCTCTCGTTTGTGGTGTCTAACTGTGAGTTTGTCACTTTCCCATTGGTATCCTGGGTCAGGTGTGGTACTTGATTGTATCGATTCCTGATCTTTGCACCCTTACTTACTTCCAAAGGTGCGTGGAATGGAGTTGGCCCTTACTCAGCTTGCAGTCAAAATACTGTTTGATAATTCTACTGACTTTGATGAGATGAGGTAGACAATTATATTACCAGAGAAACAGAAATAATGAATATTGTATATGACTTGGATAAGGATTAGTTAAGAATATTTACATTAGACAGGAACATTAACTAAACTGTCCTGTTTTAATTCAAAACTATCTTTTTCTATGCCCCTCTAGGCTCTATCTATATTTTAGTATTACACATATTAAAAATAGTGATAAGCATTTATGCATAACATCTTTAACATAGGTACAGGGGCTTTATAATAACCATTGAATAAATGCCTAAGATTTAGGCACCAGAGGCCAGAGACTTATAGAAAAACCTGTGAAATACATTCATTTTTTCCTGAAATATCATCTCTTACATTAAGTCAATGTAATTGCTCATTTTTCATGTCATGTAACATATGTTACAGCCTTTAACAAGTGCTTCGATCTTGTTCTTTAAAACATGAGCAAGACAATTCCAAATAGGTAAGGTGTTCAGCAGGAGCAAATGTTTTCATATATTTTAACATAAAAATGTAAAGTAGTAAAGCAAACATTAGGTTTTTCTAAACGAAATGAATATGGTAGTAAAAAATAATTAATACCTTTCAAAAACACAGATCAGCTATAAAAGTAAATGATATTGGTCACAATTATTAGTTGTAAAGGGTAATCTAATTAAAGTAACACACATAACACCACAGGAGGCTGTAATTTTGCTAAAAAAAACTTTTATATGTAGCTAATGTAGCCAGCATGCTAAATTAAATTAAATGTTATTTAAATAATCAGACAATTTCAGTGACCTATTCGTCACTGACAGTTTAAAACCTTCTATCTGTAGCACAAAGTTTTAATTATCTTTATTTAAATTAAATATGGTAACATATGAAACATACTTTTGGAGTCTAACGCCCCAGCGTACTCGAATCTCTTGAAAGGCGTAGCTTGAAATTTCTTTTCAGGACAGGATAAGTTTGCGAAATTCCCTAGGAAGGGAGGGGGATCAAACGCATTCTCAGCCATCAATCTAAAGGTGGGCCCTTTCAAAACCTATACCCTGGAAAATGGAGGGTGGGTCTGGACCCCAACGTCTTCAAAAAGCTGAGTGATATAAACAGAGAAATAAACATGCATCCAAGCAGAATACTATTCGCTGTGAAAGGGATTGATTCATACTAGTATTGTCTTGATATAAAGTATCACAAATTAAAGTATTGTTCGAGTTGTTGATAGTGCAAATACCAACAGCAGGACAGATACGCTGCATATTTGATGACAACAATGGGATATTTTGTTTTTAATTATTTTTCAATCAGGCGATTCTAATGAACACCATAAGTTTATCTTTTAAGGAGAACAGACCAATCATGTGTTTTGTTTATCATAAATATACAAACCTTTTCTATTCTACTGATATGCTGGGTATTTATTGGAAATCTACGGTATTTTGCATGCAAAATATAGTTATATAGAAATAATTTATTATCAACTTGACTTAACCATCATATAAGTAAAATAAATCATAATGTGTTAAAAAGCTTTCCTGTTGGTTTAATACGACCATACTAATACAGACAATAGCTTTTATTAACGAACAATTTCTACTTATGGTTGCCATATTGATGAAGTCATAACTAGCCTCAGACACGGATTTGAGATAGGTGACCACCTTCAAATTAAAGGTAAGACTTCTTTGAAGATTTTGATATAGGTCACCATAAATCGGCACACAATTTGCGTGGGACCAATTTTTTGTCCCTTAGGGCCCTGACTATCATGTTTCTGTGAAATATTTAATACTAATGTGAAACTGATAATTTTTTTAAATGAGGGTACCGTTACTCCAAGACTAACAAGATATTTTAAATAAATCTCGGCAAAGCCTTGGTTTATTCATGAATTAAAATTTTGTACGACAGAGTTTTACCTTTTGTGTTTGTTTATAAGTTTGCTTCAGTATATATGATATTGTTATTGTTTTGAGCAAGGGCAATATAGCTATAGGTTTTTGACAGACACTTTCTTTCACGTAATTTACCACAATTTTTGTCTTTTACATTTAACACTTGTTTTTGGTTCTCAAAAAACCTTTTCATTGAGATGGTTCTTTTGAGTACCTGAAAATTACGCTTAACGTCCCAGACGACAGTTATGGTCATGTCGGATCTGTCAGATCATCTAACCGCTCTTTTTTTTCCTGGGCAAGCTTCACTTAGCGGTTAACCAGTACTTCGTGCACATACTTTTAATTGTAAACGACAACAACCCTTATTGAATCAGCTGAAGGAGGAGAATGACCTTAGAAAAATCATTTCATGATCAATCTCCACGAAAAAATGGAAATGGGTGGAGATCAAATTTGCGACCCCTGGATCTGCAGTAAGGAGCAATAGCGACTGCACTAACGGGTCCAGAAAGCTAACTCAACAAGTACCATTTTAACCTCATAAAACTAAGTTACCCTAATCCTAGCCTCACTAAACAGGACTGTACCGATTGCATAGCCTCATATATATATACATAATGCATCGCCTATCTACCCAGACAGACAGATGGACACTCAGCGCAAATTTTTGAATTGAAGGTATAACATAAAACCCTATTCTTCTTAAAGTGGAGTGGTATTAAAACTGTTGACTGTGATGGAAAGCATCAAAATACACAGGGAAAATGGACAACTTTAAGTTAAATAAGTTTTTGCTTAAAACTGCTTTATGGCATCCCTTTTTAGTGCTTTTACGCAGGAACTTAAAAGTGCATTGATTTTAAGCACCTATCAGCCATTGCGTAAAAGCACTAAAATGGATGCCATAAAGTTTTTACGCGTGTGCGTAATGGTGCTTAAATATGCTTTATAGAACTTTTCAGCAATACTTTTAAGCTATGACATAAAGCTTTTACGAACGACTTAAAAGTGCCTAAATATAAATGGATATTGTATTTTTACGCAGACAAATCAAAGGTACTTAAACGTATGTTTTTACGCAGAAGAATTAAAAGTGTTTATGTATCTATGCTAAAACTAGAAACATTTGAAGATTTTGGCGCGTAAACAGCATATGCAGTGGATTCGGTGATAATGTAAAAATCACCTTTTGACAAACATTTGTGCAGTCTCACACAATATATTTACCAAAGCCATGTTCAGTAAAAAAATTTTGTCCACCATAAATGCGTCTCCAGATAACTAGTTAGACAAAGATTTATTTAAATTTCAACATGTTCAATGCTTTTAGATTTTCCATTCATTACATTGCAACCATAAATAGTATTATAGGTCCCTGCCCCATATAGTACAATGCTGATGTAGCAAAAATATACAATATTTAACCTAGTATCTCTTGGTTAATATTCATTAAACAAGCATATTTTTTAATAAAATTCAAAATTTGTAAATATACTTTTTTCACCAAAAGATTACTTTCAGCCACAGAAACACGCGTTGGTTGTCGTTTTAAACGGACACCAATATAGGTCACTTAGTGTAGGCCCCTGTGTCGAAAATTGGGCTCCCGTGTGCAGTTTTTGGTAAAAGTGATTCTTATCGATTTTCAACTAGAAAAACATATGAAGTGTAAGGAAAAAGATGTTTACAATTTTTTTGAAGTATTAACGTCACAGTGACATCACAAAATGGGGTATCGTCTTTTCACTTGCATCAAAGATCTTTTATGTGGTTGGGTTATTTACACACCTAAAATAATCATCTTTTTTATGTTTGTTGCATTGAAATGGTTAAAACCGTCCATAGAAATACTAAAATGAAAATTTGATTCTATATGGACTTCCATTTTACATGCAATTGACGTCGATTTGACGTCAATTGGCTGGAAAAACACATTACGTACAAAGAAAAATAATTCTGGAAATTCGCGTGGACCTTGCGAATAAAATGAGATGTTAGCAAAACTGTAAGTTCCTGGCTTAGCTTTTTGAAACAAGTTAGCTCTCTGATGGTTGAGGCGTTCAGCTGCTACAGCGTGTTAACTACGTTACCCTACATTTTTTTAAAACAAAATATATGTAATAAAGGTTGTTAAGGTAATACTTGAATTATTAAAATTGGACAAACATTCACGTATCATACAAGAACATTTTATTCCATACATATATTCATGTTTATAAAAGTTAAATGAGCCCATTATAATGTTATTTATGTTACATTTTATGCTACATCGTTTAAAATCACTGTAATTCTGTTAAATAATTGTCTTTGGTAAGCTTTCAAGTTAACTTTCTGGTTCTAAATACACCTTCCTAAAGACACGTATTGGACCATTTTATAGCTGCAAACAGTTTGTTTGTATCACTAATACTTAAAAGGTTATAAACTGTTAAATATGATGACCCTGAACAAAAATTTCTTTCTTTAATTCAGCATAAAATTCAATTGGAAAATCTTTAAATACCAAATATGAACATTCTGTTGATAAGCAAGAGTGAAAAGCCATGCTTAACTTAGTTTCTATTGTAAAATATTAGTTTTGTTTTTGTTTGTACGGCATCATGTAACGTATATAACAACTTTCAAGACTGCATAGTCATTGCTTTATTCCGTATATTACACGTCATAGGATACTTTATTTCATCTCAAAACTGACTGTGCTTGTTTAATAGATATCAAGATACCAGTCTGTCTGAAAAAAAGATTTATCAGTTTGCATTTAAGTTCCTACTAATTATCCATGCACATTTACATTTGCAAAATAGTATATATTTGAACTTTTTACATCTACAAAGAAATGATTTGCCCAAAATTATAGATTAAAAAATTCATAAACAAAGGAAACAAAAGCCCTCGAGTAACAGCACTCAGAAGGATATATTTCAATTTTCTGTCAAATCATTAAAATAACATAATATATCTGTACAAAATATATTATATTGCCATATACTATCCAAAATGTTAACAAAGACGATACATAATTGAGCCAGAAGAGCTTATATATAATGTTTAGTTTAGAGTTTTGTAATATTTTTCTGAAGAATTTTTAGTTTATTTGAGCTACTTCTATTCAGTTATTTAATGTGTCTATAATAAGTTATTGTTTAAAGTGACTGTCTCGAAATCAATTTGTATCCTGGCTTTTAGCTGTGTATGCATATGGTAACGCATAACAGAAGCTTTGAAATTAATTTTAGTTTATAAACAGTATTGCTTTCGTTGTGCAATCAACAAAACTGTCCATACATTAAGTTAGTACCTTGGATCACTTTGCTCAACCAATAATATCTAAAGAACTGCTTTATTGATGAGAAACATGCCTTTCCCTGGAAATAGAGAAAGTCGGTTATAGTGGTGAGTTTTACTTTAAGGCCATATAGTCATATGCAAGGGAAAAGGTCAGCTGTTACAACAATGACAATTCAATAAAGACTTCTCAGCTAAATTTGTGTCTGGCCAAATTTTAACAGGTGACATTCAAGTTATTGTAAAGTAGATTTTACAATGGTTTTTAGAATGCTGGATAGAAATGTGAAATATTAAAAAATGTAAGAAGGAGATTAGATCGGATTTAGTTTTAGCAATAAAGTTTATATACCTGATGATAATTTCCACTAAACAGAACGTTGACAAAACAGTACAGGAACCTCGCAAACATGATAAATGTAATCATTACTAACAATGTTTTACATGTATATATGTACTTAAGATTAGAATGGGTTGTTGACTTGCATGGGCATAGATTCAAAAGGAGCATACACAATGCTAACTGTTCAGCATTAAGATGACAATCTTCTCAGTATCAACATTGTCACCAATGATAGTCGCACATGCAACGTTTAAAAAATGTACATGAACTTATGCACACCTAATTTGCCATGTATACTTTTATTCAGTTATCTCTAATAGAAATCATTTCATTTAAATGTACAGGATATCATTATAAATCTCAGAGGTTGATTTAGCAGTGTCTTATTGTCAATTGTGTAATATGTGTGTATGGAATAGTTTAAGAAATGTTTAATGCTATATTCCACATATGTTTTTGACAGTAGCGCAAGTGTAAACCACGTTGCTTTTAGATGAAAATATTTTTAGACACTTTTACTGTAATTCATCAATAACTATTTCGGGCCAGCAAATTCATTGTTTAATCACTCTTGATGATGCAGAGGGGCTAGCGTTCTAAAATTTGGCCATCAACCATTATACTACTCTGTGTATACCAGCAGCGAAGACTCTGGCAAGCCTACCTACACATATGCACAGGCTCACATGAGCCTTCATTGCTCAACACTGCGACAAGTACCAAAATCAAATGGGCTTATTCCTTTGATCTGTTCTTTCGATACTAGTACATCTATTTTGTTTGATTTGAAATGTGCAAAGATTATTATTAGGCTGCAATTTTGTATCAACGATAATGTTGACATTTGACATGCAACAAAATTCCACTGTAAGACTTATGGGTCTAAGTGATAGAAAAATGAAAACAAATATGTTATTAAAAGCAAGAATTTAAATGTGAGTCAGCAATTATAGCAATGGCTACAATATACATTAATACTAACAATATTTGGGGGCCTTTCTAAGTGCTAAACATATAATATTCAAACGTATGACTAAAATGAACCATTAAAAAAATATTGTTCTGTTTGAATGCTTCACAATAGTTTAGAACCAGACAGAACAGATGATAAGTGCAATATGTCCTTAAAATTCTCTTGTTATGCAATTTACCATCTTAAATGGTATTCTTTTGTCGCCAAACTGGATATCATTCTGATATAAAGCAGTTTTAACCATAGGGATCATACCTTTGGACAAAAATCGTTAAGTTTTTAAATCATTTCAGTTTATTTTTTTCAAAAGACACGTATAAATTACCGTTTAAAATTCTCATTTCCTAATTTCGATAAATGCTTGAATTGACCTACAATCACAAATTCTAATAGGCTTTTTTATTCCTTAATGGTATCAGCATAGTAGTTGTAATTAACAGCAGGCTTAAACAATATGTAATAAATCTTACTAAGCTATTCCATGCTTAATATTATTGTGGTATCTAAAATACGATACAATATAACATAAAAATGTGTTTAAACTACACAATAAGTTAACATATTAATGTAGTGGAACAACAACAATAATTTTCTTGAGGAGCATCTTGCATTTCGTCTGATAGGTTTAATGACTTTATATGTGTCTTTTATGTATCGCTTCACGTATAAAAGAGGAAAATATATCAGTGTCAGTGAGATAAAATATATGATTTAATAAAAATTTGGGAAAATAAAATGCTGTTTACATATTTAATAAATCGCATAGACATTAAAAAATCGTTGTATGTGAATAAAGTTCAAATTTTATTCTTTTATTCATCCATGCGTTGTTGGTATTTCCATTAATGACAATTAATGGCAGTTTAATGGCAATGCATGTCCCAATAGCAGTGTAAACTTTAATAGTGTTACTTTGTAATTTAATAATGTATCTAAAAGAAAATAAAGTAAAAGTCACAGTAATAACTGATCCAACTACTTTGATAACATCATATTGCTAGTCATCTGTTTACAATTGAAAAGTTATATTGTCATGTAAGAATAAGGAGTAATTAGATAAGATCTCCAATTATTTTACAGTAACGTAGAAACGTTTGCTATTGTATCGCCCCAGCTGCTAAAGAGTTAACATACATTAATTTGTGGCTTGTAGAATGTGGTTTTAGAAAGTAATCGTGTACGAAACTCCCCTAGAAGGTATTTTGGTAGTCCAATGTCTAGTGACAGTAATGCATTACATAGTTATACATTTAAAGTAACATATATAACTGTAGCATCATAGTGGTGTATTGTTTAAATGCATACCGGCTGTTCCCTTCATTTAAAAATGTTTTAGTGCAAACAGCATGTCGATAAATAATAGTTCGGTATAACTTGGTATTTGAAAAATAGGGTAACGTAGTTAACATGCTTGCCAAAATATAGGCCAGAGAGCTAACGTATGCCATTTTGCATTTTATATAATATAGTTTCAAAAATTATAGTGAACTATACTTTCCCTGCTGATGGAGAGGAGGGTCTAGCTATTTGAGCTTTCACTATCGCAGAATTTTCATTTTGGTACTGACGTCACTTGTCCATGTACAGACATCATTTTGAAGTTATTGTAACCTCTTTAAAATCCAGAATCAGGGTCTATGCTCCGAATTCAACATGTCGCCAGTAAAATTACCACAACTGATTGAAAAGTTCATGTTTATGCCTGCTAGAATTTATAACACTCCACTTTCAAGCCTGAAATAAGCTAAAAATGGGTACGTCACTTTGTGACGTCACTGTGACGTTAAAACGCCAAAGAAAAATTGTAAACATCTTTTTTCTTAGACAGGATACATTTTTCTACAAGAAAATGTATGTTTGACACTTTTACCAAAAATGCACACGGAATTACACAGCGGCCTACACTAACTGTTTTAAATAACTGGTGTTTGGGTGTTGTACCACAGCTAAACAGTGGTACACCGGGTAGTAAGATATTTAAGAGGCAATAATTGCAATTATCATGCACATCTGGAGCTGAATAGTAGACTGCTGAAAGTCTGCAGCAATAATTAACAGGTGGAGACAAAGACCACCATGTACATAGGCCATTATTATAAATCTTATAATCAAAAATCGAAATAAATTATGTTTAAACCTTGCAGAAATGTAGTTACTGATTCCTGAGCACACTTAGCCCATGTATTAAGCATAGCGTCCTTTTTTGTGATGCACATGCAGTGCAGATCCAGATCAGATGCTGTATAGCGCATCGACTGACCTTGGTCTCCAATGCTATATTAAAATACCACCACACAACCTTTAAAACGGAATTGGACTGGCCCAGTTTATGATAGTGGGAATTTCCAATCGGCTAAAATGGGCTAAATGGAAGTGATTGAAGGCCTTGAATATCTGGCCTGATTGGATAGTTGCGCGTGTAAAACTCGGAAGCGCTTTGCACATTTTGCAGTACCTTCCGGCTTGCGCGGATCCAGACAGGGACAGGGGGTCTGGATCACCCCTCCTAAAAAATCACAAAATATAGGGTTTCTTAGCAAGACTGTCCAGATCCTAGCCCGGTTTCAGTCGTAAATAATTTTGCAACATTTTCTTATGCTAAAATTAAAAAAAAAAATGAGAGGATACAAAGATGCCACTTCAAAGGCTTCGGTAGTCCGTAATTGATTTCGATTTTGACCAAGAAATGGAAAAAATAAGAACAAATTATCAGACTGGAACCCAGTCTATCCAAATACCCTGGAAAATCAAAAAGCGACCAAGCCAACATTCAATGTTGGACCATCATCGGCATGCCTGTGAAACGCCATTTAAATTGCGTTTCGCTGGCGGACCGATGAAGGTTATCTTGAAGTGGTATTTGGATCATCTGTCCTCTCATCAAATAGAAGAAAGAAAAGAAAATTAAATCGCCAAAGTTGGACACCCTCTGTCAAAAATTTCTGGATCCGTACATGTTCCCAAATAGTTTCTTTTAATTTATACAAAATTAAGTAATAAGTCCTGCTAAAGTCCATCTGGTGTCGCTATTGTCGTGTCGTCCGTATGTCGTGTCGACTTTGGTCATAAATTGCAGGTGAAAATCTAACGAAATCGAGAAAAAAAAAAGACAAGATACATTCAAATAATTCTCGAAAACACTACTGTCAGTATTCCCATGTACGCATGCAAGCACGTGCGCAAGAAATATGTCATTCATGTATCTGAAGACATATAAGCCAGCACACGAGATAGTGGTACTCGTCGCATGTAAATTGAATCAATTGTTCAAGCTAGTGTGCGGAGCTACACAATGAGACTACTAGATATTGGACAGGGTCTTTAACCATTAGCATACGAGCTTTGTAATTGCGGGCAACAACAGTTCTGAAGGGATTGAACACAGGCCCGTCCCAGCCTTCCGCATTATAAGTCGTTATCTCGCATTTTTGCATAGGTAGTCTGTAGGGAGAAAGAAAGATGTATGTTTTTTATTGTTTACGCAATTTATAACATGAGGGGGGCACTCATTATCGGCTCTGATATTCTAAGAATAATTAACACATCATTTTATATTCGAATAGCCAACTTCAAGGCTGTGACGATACGTATTCAAAGGATTGAGGCATATTACCAATCTATTGAGCCGTTCATTCATCTGCCCATGATACGTGTATCTCTTCTTATTTGAGAACGATATTTCCGAAAATAAATATATTTATTTTATTCGGTCAGTTTAATAAAAAAATAAGATAAATACGGAAATAAATGAAACTAAGCATCAACTTAGGTATGTGTCAGGCGCTGTATGTTCGTTTATTTTTGGACTAGAGCGCCCTTGAAGCACAAAAGAGCTATGTGCATAAGGGGGCTATTTTGCCCCCCCCCACTCCTCCCCCACGCCCGTTATGAGGCCAAAAATTTATATTTTTAAAAGTTGCTTTTCACCAGTTTCTTTTTATTGGTTAAGTACAGAAGGTATATTGTGTTAATTTGACTTTTACCGTCGCCAGGGTAGCAAATGTGGCCGCTAAAATAGGTTGAAAATAAGAAAATGGCCTTTTGGGACATATTTTGAGACTTTTGACCGATAAATTAACATAGAGCACAAGAAAATACCCAAAACATATTTTAATGGATGAAAAAATCATACCGACACATAAAAGTTTTTTATAATTAGCTTTGCTGATATCTAATTCTTAAAAATCTGTCTCCGAAAGCCTCAAATTTGGTTCATAAAGCCATTTCTTATTTTAAGCCTATTTGAGGGCCATTGGAAGAAACTGGTGAAAAGCAAAGGATCATTGACACTTGCTATAGGTTAATGCCTATGGTTTTCAGTAAAAATAAAAGTTTGTCAATCGCCCCTTTCTTCACCGTGAAGATATTCTGACCTTAGTACTTTATGGCAGTGAAATCCATTTTCGATATAAAATGCTTCAAAAATGTAAAATGTTGGGTAGAACAATCAGTTTTACATTAAAATATATAGAAATCAGAAAACATTTTTCACAACATCATCCCCCCACACCGTGTGCCAGCAAAAGCTTTTGCTTGTATATGTGTTACCATATTTTAAATATTGTATTGAAGTGGCTTGCTGACACAAGAGGGGGAGGTGTATAGCAGCCCAAAAACCCAGGGCCTAAGCCCATAAAATGCCTTTTCTACTGAATAAGAAATGAATGATAGTAATGTAGTTCTCTAGGACCAAACTCCTAAATTGCTTTGTATTGAGTGCTAGACAAATATAAAGTACATAAAAATTAAAAGTAGAATTAGCAAGGTTTATGTATTTTTCATAAGAAAAAAAGCTCACTGTTATTTAATGTCACATTCGTTTCCAAACGTCCTGTACTTATCTATTTGCGAGCTAGGGAATTGTTCATGTTTTTATTTTCGTCTGCTGACTTTCTTCAAAATTAAGTTTTTACAAATAAACCACCCGAGACCACAATCGGAGTGTCAAAGAGTTTGGATCCAGATCAAGGCTGACATTATGTTGGTCTTCACCTGTATATTAGGGATAGTTGTCAAAAAAGCGAAAATTCCACTCTTTTTATCTTCCCGTTTCGAATTCAAACAACTTAGCTAAAAATGATTTTCACCCAAAGTTTGAGAGGCTTATGATCCTACAATATCAGAAATCTCAGACTGATCCGTTTTTTTGGATTTTGAGTTATTCAGCTATATATGACTGAACCCCCTAATAGCAGCGAACTAGAAACTGTATCAGTAGAATTGACTGCTATTTATTTAATGTACGAAGTAAAAACTACCGACTGCAAGAAGTGAAAGTGACCTGTTGGTCATAAATCTTCGAATTTACAGCAGAAAGTAGGTTATTTATTTCACCCTGTGTATACCATTGACGTTTAAATGTGTACTTTGGCAGACAGTGAAGACCCAAATATAATGCCACATCATACGGCATTTCATCTGGGTCTTATTTATACAAATATGATGTTCGGAGAAAGAAATGCAACTTTTTTACCACAGCAGGTTTATTGTGTATAACCAGTAGGCAGAATTCAATTAGTACATAAAGGGTTAACAATACCTCAATCTGTATCGCTTTTTTTTTCATTCTGTTAGAGACTCCCGTATATGTTGTCTGTGTGTAGGTTTGTAGGCTTACATTTTAATGATTTCATACTGCTTTAAACAGCTGTATGGTAAGATATAATGGCAGTTGAAAGTAAATTTCATAAGACCCACTGTGCAAACCCTTTAATAAGGCTTCTGCGCCCAGCGAGCAATCAGATTACATCAAGTGGTCAAATTTTTCTTATGATATCATTTATACATCTTCCCCTGTGCAGCTCACTTTCAGCTTTGAATTTGTTGCTTAGACGTTTACATGTGACCAGGGCCTTCTGCGCATGTTCAAAAGTGGTCAGGCGGAAGAAGTCATCAAGTGCCAAAGGCATGAGAGAGGGGATGAATCCCCCTCTCAACAGGGGGGCTTAGGTGGTCTCCCCCAAGTTTTTTTTTTAAATTTTGGCGCTTCTATGTGCGTTATTAATGGGGTTTTTATGCGTTTGGGACCAGATTTCAGTCGTTTTGGTCACGATCTTTTGTTAGAAAAGATATTTCTTGTCATGCAAGAAACTGAATGCTGGACAAAATTGTTTGAGACAGTCACATTTTTTTTACTTTTTTTCTACAGCACGTTTCTTTGACATTATTTCATCTATGTCCCTGCAGGTTTTGGAAAGTACTTTTATTACTGATCCTTGGTGGTACTTCAAAGAGTCGTGTTTCGAAAAGATATTCACTTAGTCTTTTCAATTACATGTAGAAAACCAGTTAAGGATGCAGGCTTCGCTTCAGTAGGCATAAGATGAGATCTTTGGCTTCATCGTAATGGTGCCAGGGCCTACTGTCGAACCACAACAGCTAAACATTTCTCTACTTAGGCTTCTTAAAGTCGAATGAACGTTGGTGGAACCAAAAATTCTTGGGCTGAATTAGAACAGAATGCATTATAACGACACAGGCTCATGATGCTCATATATGTAAAGTCAAAACGTTTTAAACATGCTTTATCGCTTGACATGTTAATTAGAAGAAGAAAAACAAATCGTCAATTTAAGGGATCATAGAATTATCTGGACCTCAACGAGAAGGCCTGTCTTCAGGGTTTCTGACCATGCAAGACTCAAACCAACCTACTCAGTTACAGAGATTTGCTAGAATACTGGAAATTTGCGTGTTGCAAGTTTATCAATTATACTTTCCTAGGAGCGATTAACAAAGGCGCTGATCGGACTGCGCAGATGTGCAGGCTGGTCTGCTCCTTTGACGTTCGCATGCAGCTAAGTCAGGTTTTTTTTGACACGTTCATAAGTATGATAACGTCCATTAAGACCATCCGATTATGAAATTATCACTAGAATTTTTCATTGTTTTACACGCGCAACGAGCGTGTTTGATAATTGCATCAATAAATGGTAAGCACAAAGTAAAGTGAGCCAAAACGAGCAAAAGGGACATGGAGGAGAGCATACTCGTCCAAAAAAGTGGTTGGGCGCTCGCTGAACCTGCTGGACAGGCAACGGCAGCCCTGTGTACAGGTAACATGCTACTGTAAACATAGCATTTGTAATCCACCAGTTTCTAATTGCATGGTGTTATGCTCCACTGAATGGGTAGTACAATATACAGGTAAGTTCACCTCTTGCTATGCTTCCACAAAACGCTTTGAGGCGTGACTGTAATGGTAAATGCAGTGAATGAACCGAGGGCCATTACTTAGAGGTCGTGGTAGAAGTATACATTTATCGCTTTGTTACATGAATGTTTATGAAGGTTAGATGTTTACAAAAATAGGTTTGTGAATTTTCGTTTCAACATCTTAACAATATCACACACACTCTCATGCACGCACACTCTCATGCACGCACACACGCGCACATACACCACACGCATGTGAACGTGCCACCATCGCAAAAAATCAAGTGACAAACCTATCAACAAACTAGTAAACAAAACATTATCTCTATTGTTTTGGGCTTGTCAGTCTGTCCGTCCTTTGTCGTGGTCACTCTAACTTCGTCATTTTTAATCGGATTTCTTCCTAATTTCATATATGGATTGCTTCCATCAAACTCTCGTTCAAGTTTAAATACAGTTTTTTTTCAGTCGAAGATAAGCAAAAAGGCCGTAAAAATAGCCGCCACGACAAGTCTCTCTAACTTAGTCATTATAATCGATTTTCTTCCAAATTTTATATATGGATTGCTTCTATCAAACTCTCGTTCAAAATGTTCTAAAAAAGGTTATCCTTTGGAAGCAAAGAATGCACCAAAGAACTGAAACTATTGTGTGCAAACTTTCTGGGCCAGACTAGCTAGTTTCTGCCATTTAGGCCTCATCAGTGACCCTCTAATAGTTTCAAAGTTCCACAATGAATCCCATGATCCCAAAGGACAAGAAAATAAAATCTACACTATAGTGAAGGGCAAAGAGACGTTCTACCGCCGCCACAAAGTCCCAATCACCAGCTGTAGTGAAGTCAAATATGTTCTTAAAAAGTTATTCTTTGGAAGCAAAGAATGCACTAAAAAACTGAAATTAGAGTGTGCAAATTATCTTGGCCAGGCTAGCTTGTTTTGGCCATTTAGGCCTCATCAGTGACCCTCTTATAGTTTTTAAGTTACACAATGAAACCCATGATCCCAAAGGACAAGAAAATAAAATCTACACTATAGTGCAGGGCATGGAGACGTTCTACCACCGCCATACAGTCCCAATCACAAGCTGTAGTGAAGTCAAATATGTTCTTAAAAAGGTTATCCTTTTGAAGCAAAGACTGCACCAAAGAACTGAAATTAGAGTGTGCAAATTATCTGGGCCAGACAGCTTGTTTCGGCCATTTAGGCCTCATCAGTTACCCTCTAAAAGTTACAAAGTTCCACAACGAAACCCATGATCCCAAAGACAAGAAAATAAAAGTTTGAATACGTTTTTTTATCTGTCGAACGATAAGCAAGATGGCTGAAAAATGGCCAACGCTTATCAGTGTCTACTACTTCATTTTTTTATCAGAGTTTTTCCAAATTTCATATATGGCTTGCTTCCATAAAACTCTCGTTAAAGTTTGAATACGAGTTTTGTCTGACGAAAGTTAATTAAGATGGCCGACGAGATGGCCGCCATCTATTAGTTTGCACTTATAGACACTCTACCTTAGTCATTTATTACCCGCTTACTGCCAAATTTCATATATATATTACTTTTATCAAACTCTCGCCCCAGTTTGAATATTGGTTTTGTCTGATAACCAAGATGGCCGCCAAATGGCCGCCACCTGTCAGTTTACACTTTTGGACACTACTTAGATGTATGAGTGGTCTTCGATATTTTAAAGTGTTTCTTGAATGAGTGACAATGGAGTGTTTTATGACTTATCAAAATCAGAATAGAGAGGGCAGAAGTAGCATTTGTATTCTGGATTTTCCATTGTGCCATAGAAACTCACGAGTATTGGTTTACTGAAACGAAAATGATTCAGAAGTGAGACTATATTTAACAAACAATGATGACAAGTAAATTAGGCTGCTGTACATTCTAAGACAGTGATTCTGTTGTTGATTCGTTGTTGATTGTTGCTCCTGTTGTGGGCTCTGTGTTTGTTTAATGGTTTGCTATGCACTGCTTTGTGTCTTTTCTAGGTTTGCATTAATCTTTATGTTAGCGTGTGCTACGAGTATGTGGGAAAGGAGACTTGGCTAAAAAGTATAAGTATTTTTACTGACCATTCCATGGCGGTGCTTCTTTTGTGTATTTTTTCTGTTACTTATGTTTCGTTTTTGTCATGCTATCTTGTCGTCTATTTATTGCAGTCTTGTGGTCACCTGTTGGGAAAAGCCTGACCTCTTGGCTCTCCTGTATGTGATGTTTTATTGTGTTTTATCACTTTCTGATGGGGTGGCCTGGGTCAAGTGTGGTACTTGAGTGTATTGGTTCCTGATCTTTGCATCCTTTCTTACTTTAAGAAATGAAAGTAAAATAATTTTTGTGTTTCAAACGGTGACCCAAGAATTGCTACTTGGCTCATATGCGTAGGAAGCTATTCAATATTGGGGGTGGGGGGGGGGCAAAGCCAGCGATGTCAACTTCAATACTTGTGGAGGGGTATTGCAAAAAATGTACATGCACGCATGCATGCGCACACACATGAATGTACATATGAAAACACATGTACATGCTCCTGAATGTTCATACACCCATGCATGCATGCATGCACACACATATGTATGCATATATGCACTTGCAGATACATCAAAACATTTATATATTTACATTCTTACATGAAAATCAAAGCTAGCTCTCTTTATGATATAGAATTCCGAAAATCGGATGTGTGGCCTGGCAAAACAGAAGTCAAACCAAGAAAATTTGTCGAATATATATTCCTGGCAAAGGGTTTTTTTAGAGAAACTAATAAATCACAAAACATAAATCCCATTTCTCCAACCACCAAGTTCACCTTTGGTATCATACAGATCAAGGTTAAAAGCCTATCAACTAGTTTTCAGTGGTTAGCTCAATACAAAATAAACTTATCTGTCTGACTTTGATCTGACCTAAAGGTCAGGGGTTTGTGTAAGGTCAAAGTGTTTGCTTCTATGTAAGTCTATACTTATTTCCCCTTAATTTCATATACATCATGATCACATTCAGAATTCATCTTATGTTATAATCAAACCCACAGTTGAGGGTGTGTGTAAGGAGAGAATATGTGTTTGCATGGTGCCCTATGCTCCATTCCCTTTAATTTGATATGCAACATGACCATAAGGGGTCTGCGGGTAATTTTTTTTGCTACAACGCTGCTGCATTTGTGATGCCCTCTAATTTGATATGCAACACGACCATGTTCTGAACAAGTTGACTTTTGACCACGGGGAGAGGGGATCTGCAGCCAAAATATTTGCATGTTGCTGCTTTCGCGATTCTCTTTAATTTCATATGCAACATAACCATGTTCTCAATAAGTTGAATTTTGACCTTTAACCCCACACCCAAGGTCAAGTGGGGTAGAGAGAAGGTATATAGGCAGAATATTTGCTGCCACATTTCTGAATTGGAGAATCTATTTAATTTGATATGATAATGTTCTATAAAAATTGAATTTTGACCTTTTGACCCCAGGGTTAGAGGGGATGGTAGGGGGTTCCCAGCCAAAATAATTTCAAGCATGTAGCTGCATCTGTGGTTCCCTTTAATTTTATATGCAACATGACCATGTTCTAAAAAAATAGAATTTTGACATTTTGAGCCCACCATCTACTGTAAGTCCAACCAGGGGCCAGGCACAGGTCTTTGATCCAAATTCACGTTGGATATGTTTCATATTTATTGAACCTCTGTCTGCAGTTTGCTACCATGTTGCTGCATTCACGATTCCTTTAATGTGCACCATGGCCATGTTGAGAAAAAGTTGAACTTTGACCTTCTGAGGGGAGAGGGGGGCTGCAGGCAAAATATTTGCTACCATATTGCTGCATTCGTGGTTCCCTTTAATTTGATATGCAACATGATCATGTTCTAAAAAAGTTGCTTTTCAATCTTTTGACCCTCAGGGTCGGGGGGAGGGGGGCTGCCGGAAGTTAAATTTGACATTTTGATTCCAGGGTCGGGGGGAGGGGGCTGCAGGCAAAATATTTGCTACCATGTTACTGCATTTGCGATTGCCTTTAATTTGATATGCAATATGACCATGTTCTGAAAAAGTTGAATTTTAACCTTTTAACCCCAAGGGTTGGGGGGGCAAGTCTGCTGGCATAATATTTTCTACCATGTTGCATGTTGCTGCACCCGTGATACCCTTTAATTTGATATGCAACATGACCATGTTCTGAAAAAGTTTAATTTTGACCTTTGAACCCACCCCCTAAGTCCACCCAGGGGTCGGGCACAGGCATTCAATCAAAAATCAGGTTTGATATGTTTCTTATTTATTGTACCTCTGTCTGAATTTGCTACCATGTTGCTGCATGCGCGATTCCCTTTTATATGCAACATGACAATGTTCTGAAAAAGTTGAATTTTAACATTTTGACCTCCAGGGCCCTCGGGTGTCTGCGGGGGAAATATTTGCTACCATGTGGCTGTATTTGTGATTCCATTTACTTTGATATGCAACATGACCATGTTTTGAAAAAGTTAATTTTGACATTTTGACCCAACCCCCAGGGTCGGGTGGGGGTGGAAGGGGGTCTGCGGGTAAAATATTTGCTACCACGTTTCCGCATTTGTGATTCTATTTAATTTGATATGCAATATGACCATGTTCTGAAAAAGTTGAATTTTGACCCCAGGGTCAGGGGATGGGTGGTGAGCGGGGCTCCGGTGGCAAAATATTTGCTACCATCTTGCTGCATTCATGTTTCCCTTTATTTTGATATGCAACATGATCATGTTCCGAAAAGTTGAAATTTGACGTTTTGACCCCACCCCCTAACTTCACCCAAGGGGTCTGGCACAGGCCTTTGATCAAAAATCGCGTTTGATATGTTTCTAATTTATTGTAACTCTGTCTGATTGCAAAATTTCAGTAAAAATATTGACAACCGACTGAGTTATTGCAAAATTTACATATTTGAGCTTTGATCCCACTGGGTGGGGGGGGGGGGCGGTAAATTTTTAATCATGGTTATGCTTATCTACAGGCACTGGGTAATCATGGCCTAAAGTGAGAAGTTGTAAGATATAATAATTTTCAAGATATGTGATGTTTATTCTACAAAAAGCCAATATAGCTTTTGCTTTAGCCTAAACCTAAGTCAAAAAAGGGCCAAAACTCAGTCAAAAATTGGCGAATTACCTCACCATTTGAATTTGGCCTGTATTTTATAATGCTTAATCAGTTTAAAATTTGAATGACAGTGTTGCATCCCTCCAAAAGTAATTGATCGTAAACCACAATTTAGCCAAAATCTAAGTAAAAAAAGGGCAATAACTCTAAATAAGTTTGTGGATAACCACCACTTTCGATCTTAACCTGTATTGTTGATGCTTTACCCTTCTGCAAAGTTTGATGAATGATTAAATTGATGATTCCTATGTGTTGATTATGCGACTCAAAAAGCGGGTACGCTTATTTGACAACAGTGCAACAATGCAATGAATATATACACGGGGTCTTCGCCACTATAAAGAATTAGCTATTGTCATTATACCGTGTTAGGGTTTTAAAGCCCTTCCATATATCTCACATCAAACTTGGGCCTCTGTCGTGAGAGAACCTGACTCTGTTGCATGTAAACAACAAAGGTGCAGACCAGTCTGCGCATCCGGCCAGTCTACAGTGTGCCTCTGTAATTTGCTCCCTAGAAAGTATAATAGCTAAGCAGCTAAACTTGGCCCACTAAAAGCTTCAAGCTTCTATCAAGTCTCTGTTAATGAGAAGGTTGATTTAAGCAAGATCTGGTTGGAAACCCTGAGGAAATGAGACGCAGCACATATTGAGCCTGCTCATTATCCTTACCAAACTACTACTATTCAAGCTGATCGAAGGCACTTTCATGCTACATGTACATAATTGTTAATATTTTGCCAGTAACTGACAGCCAACCTTTTTAAATCAACTGAAGAGGAAGAACGGCCAAAAGCATTTTCATGCACAGTGGCTTTGTCCCACAATGCTTGACTCGATACCAAGGAGCTCCCTGGTCTACCCCCATCGGCGTCACTGCGTTATGTGTTTGACCATGACACAGTAATACTTGCTTACTACTGGTTCAACCCATGAAGAACCATCCTGACATAACCGAAAACGTGTTAACTGGGACGTTAAGAATCAAATCAAGCAAACAAACAAGTTTTTTCGTCCAAAAAATTTTAAGAATGTGCCAAGCGAGTATTTGTTTACAAACTGAAATTTTTGACAAGCTTTTATTATATTTTTTATTACACAAAGGTTGTGGGTTTTATGCGCAAAGTTTACGTATATTTAAGTCCTATTTGCGCTTGAAATTGGCCCAGAATAGACGAAACTGTCTTCATTGTTCCCTTTCACTGGGCACAGTACCCCTTATGAGTATCAGTATTACTTCGTTCAGTGCGTCGATTCTACTGATACAGTTTCTAATTCACTGCTACTAGGGGTTTCAGTCATATATAGCTGAATATCTCAAAATCGAAAAACAGATCAGTCTGAGATTTCTGGTATTGTAGGATCATAAGCCTCTTGAACTTCTGGTGAAAATCATTTTTAGCTTAGTTGTTTGAATTCGAATCGGGACGATAAAAAGCTGTGGATTTTCGCTTTTTTGACAACTATCCCTCTAAAAGAATGCGTTTTTTACGCTCCCATGATACACTGTCGTTGTTTTTGCACGATATTATGACATGTATGCATATATCATAGAAATGTAATGAGATTCGCGGCGGAAGATCGAATCTTACTATAAGAAAACATGCGAAAATACTTACAACCCCCTCACAAATTTATGCCAAAATCTCTCAGAGGTGGCTTAACGCACGTAGCCCTTTATGGTCGTATTTGATTTCGTTTTCTGACTTTTCAACAAGTTTAAAATATAACTGAAAGAACCGGTATTGAACAGTACTACCGTTAGGTTGTTATTAAACGGCACAGGCATGTAAGTTTGTGCTATACATACCACCAGCAGCATATGTCATATGGAGACAGGGCCACTGCTTTACGTCTCACTCAGTTAAGAATCGATCCAGCAACGCAATCACTACACCATGGACGCTGCAAATTATGCAGTTGATTTAGTATGAACCTGCATGCACTATCATACATAATATTGCGCGCAAGCAGTGAAGGCGCTGTAGAGATTACGGATATGCATAGGGAGCGCAGTAGTTCAGTTGTAGAGTGCTTGACTCGAGACCGAGGGGCCGCGGGTTCGAGCCTCAACGGCGTCACTGCATTGTGGTCCTTGAGCAAGACTCATTTATCCTGCCTTAGTACTGGTTCAAACCAGGAAGAGCCGTCCCTGTTTAACTGAAAAATTGTTTATAGGACTAAAGAATCAAACCAAACAAACAAACGGGTACGCATGCTGGTGTTGGCATTGGCTGGCTTGCAACAAGTATCAAAATCTCAGCATATGCAGGCCTATTTTCCTCAAGGTTATAAAACTTTCATTCATTTTCTGCTTATAAACAGATAAATGTTAAAATGTCAGTAGGATAAATACAGTAGCTGAGAGTTTTAAAGCAAGAATTGGGCAGTTGAAATCTCATACTCCACTTGGTTGGGTATGAAAAATGTTTTATAATCTCGGACCTGAACTCGAAATTTTTACATTAGAACTCTCAGTCTGGATCAACTCGTGTAATCGCCATTCAGCCAGTAGTATTTCAAATTGCTGTTTATTATTTTAACTTCTTAACTTTATTTTCACAATTATTAAGACTATACAATTCTTATATGAAACATTTAAGCACTCGTCTGCCATTCAATAACGGAGTCACAAACTGACTTGCAGAAAGCATCGCATGTTTTTGTGATATTATCGGTCCCATATTTAGATACAAAAAATAATACAAATTCTTTATCAAAAAATGTTGCACAGCATATCATGTCATATAGATATTATCAACGTTCCTGCACCGAGCACTCTTTATCATACCCTGATTATTATTTTGCAATGGTAGGTGTGAATGGATACATAGGCTAATGTGGATGTTGATTGATCGCATATGCTGATGATGTGTTGAAAAAGCATTGGCATAATTTTAAATTAAAGAATGCAATCGTTTTCAAGTGAGAGGCGAATAATAACTTGAACATTGTTTCTGTCGCTGAAAGTACAGTATGACAGACAAACTCGAGCAGGCATATAGTCCTTACTTTCATGCACAGTTTGCTTATCAACTGCAGATGGCGCTGAGTAGACTATGGACGTCTCAATCTATGTTGGTGCTAATCTTCGGCAAAAAGTCACGTTGGCAATGTACATGTACAGTAGCGCTTGCATTACGAGTTCAGTAGATTGTTTTATTTGTAGCTTTATTCATATATATCAAAAACATTATAATTATAGACGCATGAACACGCAGGACTTGTTTCTAAAACTGTTTTTAGATATCCAAATGAATTCTAAGGCCAGGATACTTTAAAAAGGCGATTTACGGCAAATTATTTAAATAAAAAGGTTGATGTGACAACGTTAAAATGAATTTTAAAACAAAAAACAGTCGATCAAATTAAAATAAATTATCATTTAAACACAGGTAACATTTACTATATTTTCTTTAAAAGTATACAGAGTCGTCTGATTCTGCCCAGTCAGATCGGATTGTTTCTGCACAGTCAGATTTCGCTTTTGATAAATTTAGAACCCAAGATCCATTATCATAGACAGACAAAACTTTGATGAGAGATTTTTGTTGTGCATGATGGTGGATTTCTTGCTGGGCACAAGCAATCTGCATTTGATTCGTTTTCTTACTTTCAGCTTTTTAACCCTTATCCTACTAAAATTTATTTACACATTCGGTCATCTGCTTAATACACCTTCTGAATACCCCAGACTAGATTTTATCATGGAAGGAAGCAGTTGTGAACCCTGGTCAGCATATCCCCAAGCAGCTAGACATGGGGCCACATTGTAGAGATTACGGATATGCATAGGGAACGCAGTGGCTCAGTGGTAGAGTGCTTGACTCGAGACCGAAGGGCCGCGGGTTCGAGCCTCACCCGCGTCACTGCGTTGTGGTCCTTGAGCAAGACACATTTATCCTAGCTTAGTACTGGTTCAACCCAGGAAGATCGTCCGCATAACTGAAAGATTGTTGAGTGGACGTAAAGAATCAAATCAAACAAACAAAAACATTGTTTGCCATATAGACAACCAAAATGCATAACAATAAGAGAGAGAGAGCAGATGAAGCAAGAAAATGTTTTAACCATTTTATATTCGCTACTCTGGGACCGATAGGGTGGTTAGGTTCGATTCCTTTGAGACAGAATATCATAAGCCTGAGTCTGGCTACTCCATAATATGGGTGTAAAGTACGATAAAAGTGAAGTAAACATGTATGAGACTTGCCCTAGTCTAGGCAGCTGTCAATCACTGGCATAATTACACTTATAGACTTATATCAGTCGTAGATGTTGTAGGACCTATGAATCCATACCAACCAATACCATTCCACATCTTATCTTTAGCCGTATTCCAGTCCAGAATTTTAATTTTTGCTGGCTCAAACATCAACGAGTACTAAACTAAAATATTAAATACTCAAGTTTAGACTTTTTATTCGTATTACCTATATACTAAAATCTGCTTTGCCAAGATAGCTTGTATATCTGCACAGTCTTGCGAGCCTTAAATGTGCACACAAAATACAGTCTCAACCCTTACCATGTTCGATATCTTATGCAGTATGGTAAATCCAACCAATTCTCTATCATGTAGATGAACTTCTTAACTGAATGAATTCTTTTATTTATACTTAAGGAATAAAGAAACGCAACAGACAAAAATATAATGTGACGTCAACGTCAGAATAAAGATCAAGAAACCCCGTCTTTTCCATGTTTTGTTATTTGGCGTCGACTTGACAATGTGCAAATTAAACAAACGTCCAATCATATTCGTACTGCAGTCAACTATTGCGTCAAATGACGCTACTTGAATGGCAAGATACACAATGATAGTGAATAAACGATATACGTCACTTCGAGCCGTCGGGTTTGGGTCGCTGGTGAATATAGGGGATAAGACAAACCTAGAGACATCGGAACATGCTTTCTTTGGAAAACTGATTTTTTCAGAAACCGTAGAAATACGCTGGTAAGGTGTTTAAATTGACGTTAGCCAAACAAAACATGACATACTGCAAGAGAAAACATCTGATTGCATGCCGAGAGTGAACACCAAACTTGCTAACTGTAACCTAAAATTAGTAACTAGACCGTTTTATGATTAGAAAAACACAAACATCATGGAAACCATTAAAACGTAGGATGTCGAATTTTGACGTCAGAATGGAGGTTTTTGACGCCTGAAGATCTCAAGTCATAATTCTTGAACAAACGCCCTTGTAATGAATAAATTTCAAGCAGAAAAGAAAGTTTGCGTTTTTCACGCAGTATTCAGAGTTGACGTAAATGACGTAAAGACGTTTCAGAATCCTACAGAAACGTCGCCATTTGATCATTTCCTTGATCCGCAATCTATGCCAATACTTTTTAAAACAATAAACCTATGGTTGATTCAAACTTTGATTTTACTGACCCTGTTTCAGCAGTTTGCTAGGGGGTCAGGCTGGTTACGCGCATACCAAAATGATTACGTAATCGATAATTACGTTTGACCTGCTGTAATTTGACAGGCACGTACTGCTCTTATGGATAAATATCATTTGCACTAAAAACCTGCATCATATTGTATGCTTACAATGACTCAAAGTGTTTGTTGCGTTTCTATATTACTTAAGTATATATTAGCAGAACTTGAGAATCACAATTGAAAACAGTATGGATCGTGCCACCTGATCTGGATCTACACTGTTTTCAAATTAGTACTTTTACATGTTTTTGTTGTCGTCTGCTGACTTTTTTTCAAATAACGATTTCAACAAATTCAGTCCTGATCCAAGGCCAAACTCCCACTTAAATGTTAACACCAATAGTCTCAACCTAAAATGAAAAGAATTTCTCGAAACCTTTCTGAGATCTGCAGGAAATTTTACTGGGGTCGTAAATCTTGTCTTGAGGTCAAGAATTGGACAGTTCCTATTAGTAGCTGATGGCTGTAGTATTAGTGTACTGTTATACAAATGGGCAATAAAAATTTCTTACATAACCAATGGCAGATTCTATAAGTCTGATGAGATAGCAGAAGAGAAAAAAGTATTTGAGAAGAATATGAATATTTAGTGAAATAGATCAATATGAGCGAAAATGTATATGCAAAAAAAACTCTCAGACTCATCAGACTTTATAAGTCTATTACACTTCCAGTTACAAGACCATAATTAATGACCTGTGCTTTAAATATCAAAGCATAAATATTTTCAGCGACGTTTCTATGGCAATTCCTGAATACCAAAGCATAAAACTCCATATACAAACGCTTTATAGTAGCAACACAGCTCTGTGTAACTTGTGGGTCTTTTGACAGCATCATTGAAATGTAGTAATAAACCAATTATAACGCTTAGGTGTTAAAAAGGTGTTCTAGTAATCTATAATGCTGGAACGGCATGGGGGAATTAAGCACTTTGTCGAAGTTCACAAGGTTTACATTATATGCATTGTTTCTGTCCTAAAGTATAAACTTTGGGCACTTGTTAGAATCCACAGTGAAGCGGCGTGTACCCCAAAGCTATGTTATGAGTGAAAATTAGGGGGGGGACTTTTTTTCACCTCATACATTTTATAGGCATTAACATAATGCTACATGTAACTGTGGACCCAGTAACTCATCATTTCACAGGACCCAAGATGTATCAGGACACATACGGCTGGCGTGATCTTGTGACGGCTCGTCGAGCGATAAATTTGATCACATAAACCGACCATAGTCACTTACCGAAGACAGATACTAAGAAGTAGATTTGAGTGAAAACAGTGACAGGTCAATGGTCAAGAAATATCGAAATCGAAATCGAATTCGAGCTGGTCCAGATTGGTTTTTTAATATGCAATTTCTAGTACATACAGAGCCACAATTATGCTCCCTCAAAGAGAACTTTATGTGCCATCATCATCAGCATCAGCATCAGCATCATCAGCATCATCATTCTTCTTTATTTCTCTCTGTCCAAGTACGTTGGCAACATGAGGTACAATAAATAATAATGGTTACAATATATGAGGCATACGATGAAATTACATGAATACAAACATGTTACATGTATATAGTAATCGTACAATGTAATATACTCGTACATGTACACATGCCACCAAGATTTTGTAGTATATTGTGCAGAGTACATGTATGTATAATGCCTACACAATATATGTTCACTATCTCATCAATTTCTTTTTCGGAACAGGACGTTAAAAACGCATGTTGGGTGTCTGTGGGTCTGTTTAACTTCGTGCGCGCCTATCATATCGCCTGAATGAATCAGTTTGACTAGTCTATATGGAACGTTTTGGGAGAGACATGGAGTGAATTCTTTTCTCACGAACGACCAGTGATTGCAACACATACCGGTTTCGGACCTGCATGGTTGGAGGCTCAATGTATTTTGATCTGACACGACAAAACCAAAAAAGTGTTTATCCAGCGAAGACTTGAGTGAGACTGGTATTATGCATTTTACAAGTCATCTCGGCGTAAGCTTGTTGCAGGAATTAGATTTCAAAATTTAGGGTGCGTGCGTTTTATTGTTAATGCAATGAATATATGCATTTTATCTGTTCTGAAGACAAACCACGAAAACTGTCGAAACCCAGCGGCTGTCTTTTCAGTGAACATCCCGGAATTATACTACTCAAAAGTTAATAAGGGTCATGTCTATTCAAATCAGTGGATGTTAAACTTTAGACACAACTTTCTCTCCAGCCAGCAGTCAGAATATTGTTCGGGTTTCGATATAGCAATTGTGGAAACACAAAGACATTTCTATAGCAAAAATTATCAAAACATCTATTTTAGGTAAAGAACAATATTTTTCACCCCAAAATTATTTTCTGTAAAAATTAAAAATCAACAATGAAGATTTAAATTTTGGTAAAACAAATGGGTAACGCCAGTTTTATTCATTAACAAAAATAAAAGTGTGGTGGTGTTATCATATTTATGAAGAAGGTCAATTTGTGCATTCCAATTTATGCTAAAATGCGGCTAATTTTGAGGGCACAGGTTAGCCTACATTTGCCTCAATTGTCAAGATTTCACTTATAAGTAGACTTTTCAACTTTGTGAGGTTTGTTTTAGATGCTTTAATAATGGAGCCATGGATAACATATATACTCTTACTCCAGTACTCATCGAATTTTAATAAGTATACAATCATCTGGAATCTTTTGGAAATACTACCACTACTACTACTTCTACTATTATTATTATTATTATCATTATTATTGCGGTTGTCGACACACAGCAGGACATTAGCCAGCAGAATGTTTGAGTTGTGGAATGAAAAATTCAATTAAAATGAGTGCGCCAAGCGAGGATCAAATCAGCGTGTGCATCAACTTAGACTGAAGAGAGCATTCGCTGTACGCTTATTAGGGGGTCCAGGAACTATATATAACGAGATTGAATTCGAGTCATTTTAATTCATAAAAAGTACAACCTCCACTTTTTATACCAAACATTAGGCTAACATATACAGGGGTCAATATAATTTTACTCTCCGGCTGCTTTTAGGATGCATTAGTGTAGGCCCCTGTGTCGAAATTTGGGCTCCCGTGTGCATGTTTTGGTGTAAGTGATTCTTATCGATTTTCAACTAGAGAAATATATGCAGTTTAAGGAAAAAGAGGTTTACAATTTTTTCTTGCAGTAATAACGTAACAGTGACGTCACAAAATTGGGTACCGTCTTTTCACTTGAATCAAAGAGCTTATATACTCCTCAAAATAATTGAAGGACCAATACTATCAATTATAACATTGATGCATTTTGTGTAGAACGTATTTCGAAAACCGATTTTACAATCTAGCCTAAATTTGTCAGACATTTTTGACGCCTTATTGCCAAGTGAAACAGCAAAAAGAAAGCGGTAGAAAATGTTACTAACAAGGATTTTTTTGTCATTTTAAAACTTGACCTAAATGTATTGGAATGTCATTTTTTGTGTGTGATCAATGGGCCACAGAACTGCATGAAATGAATGAAAAGTGCTTTTAGATGCTAAAATTTCTGTTTTCGCATGATTTTATGGTGTTTTAATCCCGTTGATACCATCCACCTCTTCCTGTGAGAGAAAATTGCCCCTTTTGGCTGTGGCGTTATGGCCAGACTATAGATTCAGACAACTGGTTTTGGCGTTTGTCTGTGACAATCTTTAAATGATTCGTCGGGACATCTTTCTAACACTCAACGGCATAGAATGACGATTGAAAATCTGATTCTTGATGGCCAAGTACACACATTGTTTACAGAAAAACCAAACAATGTCAAAACTCCATTGTCAGAGATGAAAATGCTTGCTTCCCAGTATATTGAAACAGTTTGAAGATTTTTTTTGCATGTAGGCTGAACTGTTTAAAACAAAGTTTAATTTGGTATCACTTTCATTCTACTCGAACGACCACAGAAGAATTTCTTTACCCCACCCACTGCCTTTTGAAAGTGTTTTTTTTAGGGTATGTGCATTTGAGACACAGTAATGGCAGAATTAGGCATGGAAATCATTCATAATGATTCTTGATTTATGGGCATAAAGCATAGAAATATTTGGGCCAAGTTTTACAGAATTTAAATGTTTGAGATAATTATACTCGCATTCTAAAATCTTGGTCCTTTAATTATTTTGAGGAGTATATGTGGTAGTGTAAATTACACCTACAATAATCAGATTTTTTATTGTATATTGCGTTGAAATGGTTAAGAAACGTCTATAGCAACACCAAAATGAAAATTAGATTTAATATTGACTTCATTTTTACGTGAAATTGACGACGAGTTGACGTCATTTGCAGTAAAAACATATTGAGTATAGATTTCTGGCGGTTGTTGCGTTTGGCTGTTACAGCGATTTAACTACGTTATCCCCCATGTTTTAAACAAAATAAATATAATTAAGGTTCTTAAGGTTATACTTTAACTATTCAAAATTGCCATACATACATGTAATATACAAGAACATTTTATTCTCTACTGATATTTATGTTTGTAAAACTTATTTGGGCCCATTATAATGTCATGGCTTAATAAGGGTTTTGCATTTCTGATTCACAGCTGTATAAAGATTTAATATAAAACATAGAGCAATAAGTATGAAAATATGCGATGCGTAGAATTTGAAACAGGTTGAAAATATAAACCAATGGCCACAAATAATTGTGATTGTCAAGGACGAATCTTGATGTGTCTGGTATTGTTCCATGGCGTGGCACATATGCTTCAGTCCTGCTTTACGTACCGGCAGTATTAGAAATATTCTATAAATTACATGACTTTGTTTATTTGGGAAAACACATGAGCTTTTGGTATTCGCAGAGGGAACCAGCCGAGGCTCAGGGGGGCCTGCTTTTTTGCAACCAAAAATGCCAGGTTCTGATTTGCAGCAAAGTTGTTTGACATTTTGTTAAGAATCTTGAGAATACAAAACGTCATAAAACATAATATTTTAAATCTTATTTTTGTTTGTATCACATGGATGAACATCAAAGGCTCTGACGAGCCACAAATATGCCCAGTCTCTCCTGATCTTTTTGAAAATACCTGTATGATCAGATCAAAACAGCATCTGCAGCCCCGCTTTTAGTTGCGCACCTCGAACATTGAAGTTTTCGTGGTATGGTTCATATTTGTACCATATTCAGCACACACACGCACGCATGCAACTATCTCGTCTCCTTTTTGCAGCACCAACGTTTTAATACTTAGTACATGTACTCTTGGTTTGATGAAACTTCATGTGGATATAATTCATGCATTGTCTTTAAAATGACTCGGATTTCGCTTGTTTGTATTGTTGTTTGGCTGGGTTGAGCGAGAACTAAACAGATACAATTTTGATTAAAAATCAGAAAATAATAAACTGCACCTGTGCATATCATAAGTGTATGCGGCAAATCGTTTCTTTAGACATTTTTATAATTTGTGATGCGAAGAGCAAAGTTTCTGATGAAATTGCATACACACATGCTACAGGCTAGCGTGAAACCGAAAGGACTGCTCCTCAGCATCCTTCCCGAAAATCTTTCCCAAAACCCAAGATTCTGTGATCGCACGTACCCGTATGACAGGAGCTCAATTATGTTTGTTTTGTGTTTTATGAAAACGTTCATCTTTATAGATCTAGCTGAAGCTGGTCAATTTTATTGAGTATTTCTATAAAGAATTAAAATGGGAAATCATGCATGATTTGTTTTATGGAGATAAAACATAATACATATATCTAAAACACATGCTGTTTCTTATTGCAATGTGCGTCTATGTAAGTTGTGTGAGTTTGCCTCAGTCAGAGAAATTACATAACCATGTAATTGGAAACAACACTGGTCGTCTCTCGCAACATGGGTATTTAATAATTACGCGTGTTGAAGAGGCGGGAAGTAATAGCTATCACTCGCATACAGAATGTGGTGGCGCGCAGATCATCTCTAGCCCCAGTCTCCAGCAAGATCTTCAGAAACTGACATGGATTCCTCTGAGCATGGATATTACTGTAAATACGGAAATTTTCGGGAGGGTTTTATTTTCGCGAAACTTCGCATATGCGAAGTTTCGTGAAAATAAAATCCTCGCAAAATGGCGCAATCACTCTGTCGATTACGAATATAGTTAAATCATGCTCTAGCCGCGATTTGTTTATGTCTTTTAACGCTATTCGCGAAAATAAAAATCTCGCGAAAATTTCCAGATTTACAGTAGTCTGCATGCCAAGAGGGGGGTACTCTGATATGTTCAAACATTCGTAGGCTCAGACCAATTTTTGGTGTTCAAAATTTTGAATTTCAATATTTTTGGGAAGTTTCAGAAAAATGAATATTTTGGGGGGTATGAAGATTTTGTGGATATTCTTTTGGGGTCATTACAAAATTGGATTAGATTTAGGGGTCATTCCTATGTATTTTAAAGCAAAGGAACTAATGGTTGATATTTTGGGGGGATGCTAAAATTCAAAAATTATTTTGGGGTACTTGATTTTTTTGGGATGAATGGTAGATGCAGGGTCCAAGCTTACGTATGAAGAAAAAGTGATAGTACCACCACTCCTAGGGCCAAGATCCAGACCGAGCACAGATGAAAGCGTTTTTGACCATCGCTAGATCCAAAGCGCTCCTGGAGGAGTTTTAAATCACATGACGACAAATCAACAAAAGAATAGACAGCAGCATGCAAACATACACAGATGATACAAATGTTCAATACAGACGAAAAACAAATAATTAGCGCCATGCTTATCAGCTTATTGGTCCCTTTTGCCCCGTTTTAAAATTAAAAAAAATGATGTAACCCTAATCGCATTCTTTTTATAAGCGTATTTATGCTTTTACTTCGATGCTAAATGCCAATCGAAATGCTAAAACACATATATAAAACGCGACTGATATGTTTATTTGCTTATAAGCGCTTTATCAGATGCTTAAAAGTGATAAATATGCTTAAACTGAAATGATAAGCATATTGCTAATTAGCGTAAGCGTGATTTATCTGCAATTTTAAGCGTCTGCTTAATGGGTGCTAAACGGGATGCCATAAAGTTTTAAAGTGGTGCATTAAAGGTACCTTAAATATGCTTAAAAGCATTTTCCGCTGCTTAATTGTACACATAAAGAACTATTACGGTAAATTTACTCATGCGTAATATTGCTTATAGATGTCGTTTTGCCCTGTGTCAAACAAAGGCCTAAACTTTGCTGTACTTTACATGTAAATTATTTTGCAAACCTATCAATAAATGGTAGGTGGCATAATTTAATTCCAGTTTTCACTGTAGTCATACCACTACGGCAAACTGGGTCTCGTCACTTATCCCGGTGTTAGGGTAACTTTCTCATCATGATCAGCTTTTCCATTTGACCACAGATAAGCGCCCCAAAATGCTTGGGTTCTGTTTGGTTGTTGTTCATCAAAATCACATAGTATCTTTTAGCTTTAAAATTGTATGAAAACTTTAACGTTTGATGTCTAGGCATGAAATAACTTATTACAGTTTCGTCATAGTGGACAATTTATCAATGACGAACCCGTATAATTATGACGAAACCGTAATTGACATTTTTTTAACATAACTGTAAAAACACACATATAAAATCTGATTTTATCTCCGTTTTGGCAAAACAACACAGAGGTTGTTAACTAGACGATGCAATCTTGAAGCAAACATATTCGAAAGTTCTCATTTTTGTCAGCCTTTATTTGAAGGTAATTTTACTATAACACCGGAGTGGGTGACGAGACCCAAATTGCCGTAGTGGAATGACTACAGTGGTTTTGGGGGCCTATAGGTTTGCTCGATTCTGTCAGTTGGTCAGTCATAAGCTTTCATGTCCGGGCCACATCTCCTACATTATTTGAGGTAGGAATCCAAAAGTTGGTCTGTGCATGCATCTTAAGATGATGAAGTGTCACGCACATTTTGGGGTCACTGTGACCTTGTTGTTCTTGATGTCTGACCTCGTTTCTAGAATAATCGTGTCCGGAGCATATCTTCTACATGAATCGAGGTAGGAATCCCAAATTTAAGGCTTCCATGTGAGATGAACATTTTTTGTACTTCAACAACAGCAAAATCTAGGGCGAAGATTTGGTACCAGTAAAATGCATTGAAGCCCCCCCCCCCACCCCAGTGGCTTAGGCTACTGTCCGTTCTAAGGCGGTGGTTCTGTTGTTGTTGACTTTTTTGTTTATTGTTACTCCCATTGCGGGAGTCTGTAATTGTTCTATGTTTTGTTGTATGTTACTTTATGTCCATTCTAGTATTGCAATCATCTTGATGGGGAAGAGAGAGCTGGTTGCTTTACTTAATTTGTCTCCCTGGTGTCTCGTGGTGGTTGAGAGGCTCTTCCTTGCGGTGCCTTGGGGTTGTCTGCAGTTTGTGATTGTGGTATTTCCTGATCATACTCACTTACTATTTTTGATATGTGGATGCGTCTTTGGATGATAGTGTTGCGTATCATTTTTTGGTCACTGTGACCTTGACCTCTTTATAGAATGATCGTGTCTGGAGCATATCTCCTATATTATTTGATGAAGGAATCCAAAATTTGGTTTGTGCATGCATCTTGAGATAATGGAGTGTCACGCACCATTTGGGGTCACTGTGACCTTGCTCACCTTGATGTCTGACCTCCTTTCTAGAATAACCAGGTCCGGAGCATATCTCCTACATTATTTGAGCTAGGAATCCAATATGTGGTACGGAGATGCATCTTGGGATGACTGAGTGTCAAGCTATACTTTTGCTTACTGTGACTTTGTTGACCTCAACCTCTTACCTCATTTCTAGAATAATCGTGTCCAGAGCATATCTACAATATTATTTGAGGTAGGAATCACAAGTTTGGTGTATTGATGCATCTTAGGATGGCAGAGTGCTGCATACCATTTTCACTTTCTATTTTGGGGTCACTGTCGCATTGACCTTGACCTCTTACCCTGTAAAAGTCTTTTTTAGAATATGGTCATCTTGCATATCAAATAAAAGAGTATCAAATACAGGACAGCAAACAAGCAAATGCTTCGCCTTTACATGCATCATTTACCCCTGAGTAGGATCAAAAGGTCAAAACAGATTTTTTTTGAAAATGGTCATGTTGCATATCAAATTAAAGAGAATGACACATACAACAACATGCAAACAATAGTTTGTACTCAAACACACCCTCGATCCCTAGGGTAGGATCAAAATGTCATAACAGGTTTTTTTCTAAAAACGGTCATGTTGCATATCAAATTTAAGAGGATGAAACATACAACAGCATGCAAGCCATCATTTTGTACTTACACACATCCTCGACCTCTGGGATGGGGCCTAAATGTCAAAACTTTTTTTCTGAAAGTAATGATGTTGCATATCAAATTAAATGGAATGAAATATACAATCACATCAGCAAATTTTTTGTTTAACACGTATTATTAAGGTCAAAACATTTTTTTCTGAAAGTACTCATGTTGCATATTAAATGAACAGAACGGTACATGCACATTCTGAGAACATCTATAACATGGATGGGTTTGGGGAGTGGTGGAGGTTTACTTTAATCCAGTAGGGGATCCATGTATCACATAGCAATACGACATGCCCTTGTTCTTGGCAGGGGGTCCACCAATGATCCCCCATTTCAGGGATATTTTATATAGACAAAGGTGAGAAAATATGTTATTTAACATAAAATGCTTGCTTTATATAAAAAAAATACCCCCTGTTTTTCAAATCATAGAATATACACTGAAATACATGTGGAAAATTGCAACAGTTTGTAAATCATAACCTATGGTATCAACTTCTCGATTTTCATAGGACTGGAAATATTCTCCCCCATTTCCAGTGTCAAGTCTTTTGGATTTTTTAACTTATTTTATTGCTGATTATGAGTTGGGTAAATCAGCAAAAAAACCTCTTTGCATGTACATCTAAAATAAAATGTGTTGGATGTAACTTGACCTTGGCTTATTGTTATATCACCTACAGATTTGAAAGAATTTTGCAGATCCCAATTATGACGTATTTGCCCATATTGCTTTCCTGTTCCCGCAATGGAATTCTTCAAATTATCCATGGGTTGTACCACATATATTACTAATATACATGTACTACATTGTCTGTAACCAGTGCTTTGCCGCTGGATCATAGACGCATCAATGTGGGCTTTCCGTTACTGAGATTACCAAACAATGCGAGCAAAATACAAACAAATTTCGTGCCATGTATTGGAACGCTTAATATTACTACCAACAAAATATATAAATAAAGAAAAGAAAAAATGGATACATACATTTTGTAGTAAGTAGCTACGAATAGCCCCCATTCGTAGCTACGTATCCTCGTAGCATTATTGGGCATAAATTCTATGAACAGTGGAGTATTGGAACGGTTTTTTTTACGAAAAAATAATTCGTAGTATTCGTATTGTTTAGAGAAGATGCGTGCGCAAACAAGTCTGAACAAATACGAAGCACATCTACGAATGATGGGAGGCTACTGATATCAGCTTCTTCGCAAATCACTCCGCTTATGCGTAGGTAAAACGTAGGTACCTACGAATCAGCAGAGGGCATGGGCATGGCAGCCATCTTGGTCATGTGACCAGGACCATTTGTCATTTGATCAAACTTTCATTTCCGCGCCCTAAGGAGTCTTCATATGAAATTTGAGTTTAATTGGCCCAGTGGTTTCAGAGAAATGTTTGAAAATGTTGATGGACGGACGACGGATGGACGCCGGAGTGACTGGTATACTATAAGCTCACCCATGAGCCTTCGATCAGGTGAGCTAAAAACATAAACAAGTGTTTCCAGGCCTTAAGTTAAGAGTATGTAACAAAAAAAAATAAATATCTGATTTCTCAACCATAACATATGTTGTGAGTACTCAAAAGAACCGTCTCAATGGGACGGTTCTTTTGAGCACCCAAAACATATGTGTAAACTGATGGGTTAAGAAAATATTAGCAATTTTACGCTAAAATATTTTGCTTATCTAAACCTGTGGTTTCTCAGGTCACTTTTTTGAAAAACAGATAAGGCAGGCAGGTTTTTATTTTTATTTTTCATAAAAACAGACCAGCACATTTTTTTTATTATTTTATCGAAACCTAATGAGGCACCTTTTTTTGGTTCATTTTAAGCCTAAAGATGTTGGTATTTTGATTTTGCATATGAATAAAATAAATGAGGCCTCTTTTTTTATTAAAGTCTAAACAAAAACGATAAGTGGCATTTGAAACAGATGAGGGAGGGCCTGAATTTTTTTTACGGAGTGGCTGCTGCCAGTTAACTGGTAGCAGCGATTTTTCGTTAAAATAGCTGCTGCCTGTTGACTGGTAGCAGCGATTTTAACGTAAAATCGCTGCTGCCAGTTAACTGGTTATAGCCATTTTAACGTGAAATCGCTGCTGCCAGTTCGCTTCAGTATTTTTATTGTAGTGTGTATAGAAAGTTATAGAAAGCATCGACTGAAGTAGCAAAATGTTAGTGAATGCCTTACTTAATGAGTTGTTTAACGTGTTTCCGATTTCGTTTCATGTTAAAGTGTGAGTATGGGCTATGTTGAGCTTCCAAAAACGTAAAAGAGTGACTATATAACTAACAAACAAACAAATATGTTGTTGCTTGTTTTGATTAATTTTAAAAGCGCACATCTTATTATTACGGAAAATAATAGTTTTGCTGTTTGAATCCCATGGCCTTTTTAATGGACCCAACAATGCAAGAATTTAAACTAAAACATCTTCTGCTGAAATTATTTGAAATAACAATCTCCTATCATTCTTCCGGAGTAAATACTTTGCAATGTCACTTCATGTACAAAAATCTAAAGAGTTTTGTTAGTCGCTGTGAGTGCGTAAGCTGCTTCGATAACATCCTGGTCGTAAACCCCGAAGAAAGGTTTACTCACGACGTGGCTCAAAAAAAGTTGGGTTCTTGTTTTTGGGTCGGCTTCGATTGATTTGTCTTTTGTCACTTGTATTTTCTTTCCTATATAGAAGCGTATATTGTTTATACAAAGATGACTGAATATCCATATTTTACCATTAATTCATTTATGCATTAACTTTGTTATTTTGAACGTTTTATCTAATGTCGCATACGAATATAAATTATATCCTGATCAGTATCATAATCATGTACGTTTAATAAAATCTTTACTGCTACAGTGCTATGGAAATTTGCTAACATTAGTCGTTAATTTTATTGTTGCCTCTGTGAATAATTACATGCGCGGATCCAATGGGGGAACTGCGGATCCGGACCTCAGACCCTCCATTTTAAATTGTGCAACTTTGTCTGAACCACCCTGGTCTCCAACTAGACACCCTCTCCCCTCCTGAGACACATTTCTGGATCCAGGTATATTATTGCATGTATAAACACTGGTTTGCACCATGCGTCACCGACTCAAACCTTCTTGTCAAAATAAAAATAAAAATTTAACTGGAAGCAGCGAATTTACGTTAAAATCGCTCCTACCAGTTAACTGGCAGCAGCGATTTTAACGTAAATTCGCTGCTGCCAGTTAACTGGTAGCAGCGATTTTAACGTAAACTCGCTGCTGCCAGTTAACTGGTAGCAGACCTTGCCTTTTTTTTTATTGATTTGGCCTTATTTGTTTGGTTTTTCTCTATCTGGCATCGCCCTTTTCAGTCATTGTACGATTGATTTGATTCTGTACGTCCCATTACAATCTCTCAGTTATAAAGGGACGGGTCTTCCTGGGTTGAACCAGTACTAAGCTAGGATTAATGTTCTTGCTCAAGGACAAACACAGTGACGCAGGTGAGGTTCGAACCCACGGCCCCTCAGTCTTGAGTCAAACACTCTAACACTGCGCTACCTCCCTTTTAAGTCAGAATCCACTATTTGTATGAGGGTGATAACTGGAACATCAGATATTTTGTCCAATCATAGACGCTGTATTTGAAACGTTCATAGGTTAATAGCATCACTTTGCTGATTGCATATGGCAATCGTGTTTGATGTATACAAAAACTTGTTTACAAACAAGAAAACAACTTTAGTTTTGTTTTTATTTTCACACAAAATAAATTGTTTTACGGTGATTGGAGGGCTTCCACATGACAGAAATTGGATCAATATTTTGATTGATACAGGGGGAACGTTCAACTTGATATAATTATCGAATAACCGGTTTTACGATAAAACCGTGTATTAGTAAATAGCACTACACTGGTTGAAAGTTTTAACCGATCAGTCTTAAAAGTCAGTTTTTTGGAAAACTACATATTTTTGACAAACGAATTCAGCCTGTAACGGCGTAGATTGAAGATTGAATTTGATAGCATTTAGTACAAGGTCAATATTATATTGATTTTTTCATGTTTATTCCTGAAATGACATGTTTTCTTACAGTATCTAACCGGTTGGGGCGAATTTCATTTATAAACCGATTATTGTGGTTTGTTTTTTGTTGCTTTGGTCATGACGGGACGGTCAGTTCATCAAACCACACTTTTTCCTGGGCAAGCTTGAACAAGCAGTTAACCATTACTTCGTGCACATACTTTGGCTTGTAACTGACAAAACAACCCTTCGTCAATGATTCAGCGAAAAAGAGAATGACAGTAGAAAGTATTTCGTGATCAATCTCCACTAAAGTATGGGACCGAGCCGGGATCGAAATCGCGACCCCTGGATCCGCAGTCAGACTCGCATCTGTTGCCAGACACGTTACCGACTGCGCTACGCAGCCAGGACGATTATTGCCTGCTTTGAAAAATGCAATTGATCAGTTATGCCTCGGTTACATTTGCTACGGTCGTCGTACGATTTATTTGTCTACGATTTTCCCTACGATTTTTTCGGCATCGTAGGCGGCTATAAGCTACGACGTATGTGTTACATTGCTTACGATCACCTTACGATTTCTTCGGCGACAAACTAGGACAAAACCTTACAGAGACCTTGCGGATATCGTACAACAACCGCAAGGTTATCGTACAATCACCGTGTTATCTTCACGACCTCCCTATATAAATCGCACGATACCCGTACAATGACCTTGCGGAAGTCGCAAGGAGTCGGTACGCTGACTGTGCAATTGTCGTGTAATTATGTGCATGGATTTAAACGGCCATCCATGTTCATTTTTGGAGTCCATTTGAACTGTATTTCAAAGTCATATGATCACAAATCGTGCTATGAAGAGGCTAGTGTTTTTAGTTGAACATGGTCTCAAGGTATGGAACAGCGTGATACGTTTGTGTATATTTTAATGCCAATTTTTAAGTTCTGCAGTTTTCATAAAGTTTAGTCACAGAATATTACAACAACCCCTTTTTATATTTCACTTTTATAATTCAAAAAAGTATACCTTTAATTGAAATATAAGGGTGCTTTAATTGTATCGTCTCGTAGATTCAGCGTTGACTAAAACGCTTATTATGGTTTTGATCAGTTTTATCACCCAAAGGCACTCTACGGCCAGCAGCACATAAAATTTTCGTCATAAGCAAAAATGAAGTCGTTGCGTGCGAATAACAAAGGTACTGACCAGAATGCGCTTTCTTCCACCCGGCCTGGTCAGCACATTTGCCATTCGTTTTCAGTAAAATACATTTTGTAGAACATTCATACATTCAAAATTCAATGTTCGAACTAGTCACATGTTTTCACTACGAGACCCGTATATTTTAAGCCTTGAAGTAATACTCAAATTCAAATCCTAGAGTTATAAATTACAAAAAAATATCTGGACTTTTTATTAATCATATCTCATTTATTAAACCCCTATCCAACCAGCATTTTATATACTGAAAATGCATATGCATTTCACGTTAGGTGCATATTTTCAATTGCACTTCAGACAATTTTACCATGGAAGCTTACTCTATGGGTCGTCATTAGACTGCTTCCATCAGCAAAATGATCTGAGTCTATGTTAAGTCACTCTGAGTGGTGGTATAAGAGACATCTCCTGAAGATATTGAAATGAAACAAACAGCCGATGATAACCAATATATACCCGTCTGAAAATTGTTGACAAGTCGCAAGGAGCCCGCACGATCATTGTGCCATCGCCTTGGGGTTACCGTAGGATGATCGTCCGATGTCCGTACGATTTTATGGGCCCTGCAAGGCCATCGTGCGGCGACCTTGCCGGCTTCCTTCGACTATCGCAATAGTCTACAATAAATTTTGGGCTTAAATGACAATCTAAAACCCTGCGTTGTCCTCACGATCACCGTGCGGTGCCCGTACGGGGATCGTACGATGTCACTGCGATGTGTCTACAGGCTATGGGCTTACGATTTTTTCAAATTTGTCATTGTGCGGATTTAAACAAAATCGTAGAGGCCACGAAGCCCGTAAATCCGTACGATGATCGCAAGGTCTCCCTGCGGAGGCCGCACGGAAATGGTGATTTGGATATCGTATGGGCATCGTATTCGTCGTAAGGCAAATGTAACCGAGGCATAAGAACTTTCAATTAGTGTAGTTGCTACACACTCACTCCGCTTTACAGAGTGAAGGATTGTGGCAGGGACCAGGATTACATCATGCTATTTGTAGTAATATTCTCACACAAATGGCACTCTGCTGTCAGAACTCACTTCTCAAGTATCTTATTGGTATAATCAGCCAAGTACTTTGGTTGAATAATCTCTCCAATGAGAATCGATCCTCTGTTAAATACTTACTGGCTGGAAGATGCAATATAACTTCCAACTTGACCAGCTCCAGAGACCAGCTAATATTATTGTATGTTGATAGTTTTCCGATTGTCCCATCTCCGAGCAAATTAAGATATTACGATACTTATACATTTAAACCATAGCATGAACCAGGAAATGCACAAACCAGAGGCCCATCATATTATGAGTCAGAAAAGTCTGAATAGAATACAAAGATGCACTCCTTCTTGAATTATTACTCATAAATTATTAGTTGGCAATCCAACTCGAAGAAAGATGCATATTTTTGGTTTTGTTGGCATTTTTGAGTACATTTGCTAGACAACTTTTAACATAATATTCAGCATGTGTACAAAGCTCTAGGGGTGGATGCTAAGTCTGAATTTGCATATGAAGGCCAGAAATTAGGTCAAAGGTCATTGAGTGCAAAAATGAGAAAATATGTACTACTGTAAAACAACTTTATCTTTTTATATGTAAACATATTTCATATCAAGCCAAATTTTGTATGCTTATAGTTATAAGTCTGAAAAATATTGAGAAAATGTTTTTTATAACTAAATGTACATATGTCGACTTTAAAATGGGGTCAAAGGTCATCAAGTGCAATAATCGGAGCATTTTCACAAACTGTGTTTCTTTTTTTCTCTGGTCCAACAACAAGATGTTTTTTAAACTTTAAAAAGGGTGGAAGTCTTTCAGAAGGCTTAAGTTAACATGCTTATCATTAAAGAAACCCCTTTGGAAGCATCCTTTTATGGATTTTACAAAGACAAGCATCGTAAGTTTTGTGCAATTCTAACGGAAATTCTCCCTCAATTGGGCGAAACTGAGATATATGGGCTACTTTGAGAGTTTGCTGCACCTCTCAAAAAGTAAAAGTATTTTCAGTTTGGGACATGTCTTGGGGCCTTTGAAATCCATAATTTAATAACTTTTCTGTGGTCATTTATCTAAAAATCACCTGTAATCAACTTTACCCTACTGACATTGAAAATAACAGTACACACAATACAAGGCTAATGTTGATTTATTTTAATAGTATTAGTGAAACAGTTTTAGCATTAAATGTTTAAACTAGACATAAAAAACAATTGATACATCTGTGATATGTATTTCTGCTTGTCAGCGATACTTATGTTACATTTTATACTAAATTGCAGATAATGACTTCATAAATTACATGTATTAGAATAAACCATGATACTTGACCTGAAATATGCATGATGTTGATCAATATTCTATTTGAAAACGTTCATTTTCATATATTTGAAGTTAATTATCACTTTTAACTTGCAATGAAGTGAAATCAAGTGAATATATAGATATGCAAATTAGTATGTAATTTATACTGGCTCCAGCATGTAAAGCATAGCTGCTTACAGATTTATTTTTCTATTATTTACATTGCATTGGAATTAAAATTTGGGTCTGCTCTCCACAATTCATTTACATATACTAGACACATTTTATTATATATATACAGTCAGACATAAGTTAAGCATCGCCTCAATAGTTTCCTAGAAAACGAAGGAAGCTTTCCAGTCATGAATATTTTCTTGGTTTATTTATTAAAATAGATAAAGTTGTGACAATTTACAGCAAATTTCGATTCAATTATTACAAAGGTAAAGAACCAGATATGGAAAATGCACACTTACCCCTAAAAATGTCCATATTCTCTGGCCCATTATGATATTTTAAAAACGCTTAGACATGTAAAGTGATAGTGTCACATTGTTACAATATCGAAGACACATTCTGTCTGAAAAATTCAGATTTATATCTCTAAAAGAATAAAAGTTATGAATGTGTAAAGAATGGCTTGTTATATAGTGATAATGCAAAAATTATAAACACGTGATTAACTTTCACTATGATCCTTTATAACTGACATGAAACCTGGAGTTCGACATAATCAGTTTGACACTATTTTTTAAAAATAAGTCTAGATTACTTCTGCGTTTATTTGAATTCAAGGTGAGCATTTTGGGTTAAGCTGTGACACTTTTTAAGGGTACACCCCAAAATAGGGGTCGGTGTATACAGGACACCGTAGAAATTCAGCAAAATGACCAAATGACATTCTGATATGTTCAGCAGACCACAGGAAGACAAGGGTAACATAATCTTACAAACTGGTTGTTCTTCTGAAGAAATTTGTACGCGAAAAACGTCTCTGAAATTATGTTTGGGTGATGCTTAACTTATGTCTGAGTGTATATAAGACTTAATTTAAAAGAGTGGTATGGGTTGGTCTTTAATATATGAATGTGGCATTTCCTGGTCTTACTCAATTACTTTTTGTTATTTGCTTCGTACTTTTACATTAATATTGCAGTTTTCAGATTTCTACCAATGGTACATAACGATAAACAGTCATGCAATCCACATCATGATTTAAATATTGACTTAATATCAATAATTTACTTAAAATAGCATAGCAATATTTCATGCATCTAATGGCAAGGCAGGATTTAAGGCAGGGGTAGTGCTGAGTGTCTTCTATAGCAGGTATAGGATTTTGAAGATTGCAAATATAACATCATAGTACAGAACCAGCATGGTTTATGTCCAAATATAGGATGTTACATAGATCTAGTATTTAATATTTTCCTTGTACGCTGAATTCTTTTAGTTTTCACTTTTCACTGTTGACAATTACATTATAAAATTAATTTATCATCTGTTCCCATTAAAATCTTCTATGTTTTGTTGAACTAGATGTCATATCATATTGTAATGATGATTATCTTATTATATTCTGCAGCAATTCTGATAGAAACTTTTCTGCTTGTTAATTATCTTAGACTAAGGTTGGTTGAGGTAAGGTTATCTGAGCCATGTAGCAGTCTTGTAAAACATCTGAACATATTTCATGGTAACATAAACAACAAATCATTCGAACGTTAGTGATACTTTATTTTAAAGATCAGTTGACTGTTTTATTCTTAAGTATAAAACAAAAACATGACTCCCAAAATTCACTAGTATGGTTTGCAACTCTGAAACTCACAGATTAAACTGAATGCTGAAAAAGTAGTGTCACACTCAGCTGATTTCTTTGCTTTTCTTCTTCACAGGGTAGTTTGTTTTTAGTTTTGTTTATACACTATTTGATTTTGCTGAGCTATTTGTAACCTTAGTACATGTTTTATATATGTCCTATGAATAGTGAGTTATGGTCTGTTTGTTGGTTTTAAAAGGTTTACTAAATATGGCTTATCATGATAGTCTTGAATATATATGCAAAACCATCGAAACTGTGAACAACATTGCTGACAACAGCTTGCAGAAAGCATTTTCAGCATAAACTTGCTCACTCTTGTACCTATATCCATGTAGATATTTGTGAAGACTAACATTGTTTGAGGACTGTCTTGTATAAAGTGAAAGGAAAGTAGTTCAGTTTTATTTCAAGAGTAATGACATATTAAAAACTACACATTTCGAGTATGTTACCAGTTACATGTGCTATCCAATCTGATATATTGAATTTGTATCTACAAGTAGTAGATGTACACATTAATGTAAGTCACCCCTGTCTTAGCAAATTGTCATGGTTAACAGATATATTGATTCTATTATGTATGCCTCGTGCGCAGGGACCGCGGCACACCGACACAATAACCGAATTTTGATTCTACACTAGAACAGGCGAGTTAACTACCTTAGGATCTTATATACATCAATCAAATCAGAGATATTAAACCGATTGATTATGCTAGTAAATGTACATATTAGATAAACATTTCAGAACACATTTACTCTAAATACTAAGAAATGACCCCCAACTGATGGAAAACTATGAACACAAACAAATCATCAGGTGCTCTACTATGGTAAATGACTGTGTTCCCAAGAAGTCACCAGAAATCTGTTTTGGGGAAATTTAATTTGGAATAAAACTTGCATTGGAATTTTACAGTTAAAAAGAATAACATAAAGAAACACATGCCAATAAAGTCATAGCATTTGATCTCTATCATCATTGCAAAAAAAAAGCAAAATATGTTTAATAATGATACTTAGAATTGAATTTATCGACACTGAAACACTTACAATTTATAAAAAGTTGTTCTGTGAAAGACATAGATATATATTTTATGGTATCTTAAAATTAGAAGTTACCTTTAATATCATATCTATACTGCTTCTATATATGGATGAATACGTTTACTCATAGATGGGAACAAACACAACAAATGTGTGAAATGAGAAAAGAAATATATTTTTGTCCTATAAGCATGAGATCACGGCCAAGTCTTTCATGAAAGATGTAGCTAGGAACATATACCTTTGAGAAATGACTCAATTTCAGATGGTAAAATGTAACGTAGGTAACAACTTAAACACATCTTATGTATAAAAGGATAGAAATATGCATAAAATGACGTATTCATACAAAACATTAAGTAAAAACATTATTTCTTTAAACTGAAATGGTTATTCTTAGTTGTATTACATTTTAATTGATTTTATACAGTAACGTACTTTACATGCCTATTATGGATATTTGACCGCGGGAAACTTGGTAAATCATTGCTTTCCAAACACAATAGACACATACCTAGCAGGATAGCAATAAAAAAAAAGTTTGATTAGGATAGAAGGGAGCTTAAAATTTGAATTTTGCCTCTATATAAAGAAAATATTGCTACAAGTTTCACCGATTTTGCACTTACATGACCTTTGATCCAAACACACATCATGCCTTGATGATGCTTTTTGTTTATATAGCATGTCTGTATTATCCAAAAGAGATTTTGCATTACTTTGAATCATAATTTTGGATAGTTAATTGATAAAAATGCTAAAATCTGACGTATATACAAGAATTTGCACTCAGTTGACCTTTGACCTAATTCTGGGACTTTGGGGCATTTCCAGACTTGACATCCACCCCTATCCTTCTTAAAACACATCAAGATACACTTTGAGCATGGATGCCAAAATGTACTCAAAAATGCCAACAGATTTTTTTTTCAGGCTCTGGATGGCCAACTATATGAGAACATTGAACTCTGTTAGCAAATATACATATTTTTTATCAATACGAAAGGACTAGCGGAGCGAAACGTGCCAATTAACTCGAGATCGAAGCTGCATTGAGGCGAAACATTCTTTTTGATATTCGTTTTCAGGGCGAAACGTTGGGATCTTTTTAGCTGCAATATGGCGAATAAAATAAGAACAAAGCGATCGGTACAATTTTCTCACCACTGGAACATAATTTCTTTCTTTTTCTATCATCGAAAACTAATGGCTAGTTATTGAAATGATAAAAACACAGTTTTCCGTTACACACGTTTCTTATTGAAATATCCGCCGGAAATCACTGAATCTGTTTTATGAGCGCTGATTGGATAACGCCTAAACTTGGACCAATCAAATAATTCGCTTTGAAGCGAGCTGGTAACCAAGTATTGGCTTTTTCAAAAAAAACCTGCGCATGGAATACTAATATTAGAAAAAGCGTAAATAAACATAATATAAAAATTAACGTGCCTGGATCCAGAGAGAATTAAATTGGTATCATTCCAAATGCATACAAGGATCCAAACCTCCAGATAATTTAGTTCAGGTGTTTTTGGAGGGAGTAGGTGGATGGGAAGTGGATGGGGGGTAGGGTGGTGAACTTGTGAAAAAGTTCTGAGTTTTTTTGTTATCTATCAACCTAATATACAGGGAGGGTCCTATTGCTGCTAGGGGGAGAGATGGGGCCCATAAAAGTGTTTACCTATCAGAAGATCAGGTCTATGGAAACCTAGTTCTTAAATTGTGATTTTCCAGGGGGTGGTGGGGGTCTGGCAGAAGGCTTGAATCGAGCAGTGCTGGGGTAGTGGATCGACTCCCTCTTATTGAAGGGGGTCTGGGGGACCTCTCCCAGATTTTTAAAAAAAATTATGTCTCTGAGAATGCATTTCAAGCCATTTTGAAGCCCATTTTTCCATATTCTCTAACCTCAATTTTAAGTATTACTGTAAGGTTAGACACTCAAACACCTTGTTCCTAACTATTAGTTTTGCATTTCCTTGTCATCCTCTTGGTGGTTTGGAAAGGTTCCCATGTGTGTGTGGGGGGGGGGGGGGGGCACAGCAATTGCAATGCAAGTCTGAGTCAGCCCAAGGTTCAGAAAACAGTAGAGCCCATGTGAGGAGGACGTGGGGGGGGGGCTTAAAATTTGAAAAAAAATGCTGGAAAATTAATCAAGTCCATAACAGAAAAAATTGGGCGTAGGTTCCCCTGTATTTCGTACTTTTTCGTTCACCCAAACTCAATAACATAGACCCAGTACGGCAGCAGCCTAGGGACTGGGGCTTTCTTTTTAATTTCTTGTGAGTCTGGTCTTGGGAGGACAGCACAGCTATAACTTATTATCTTTGAAATTACTAGACTACATGGGATTGGCAATGGAAGTAACAACTGAATGGAAGATTGGAGGGGGACACACACTCAAGCCCCACAGCCTTGGGACTGGGGATGTGCCCCCAACCCGAATTTCCAAGTTTTGTTTGGGACTGGGAGGGGGCACAAAAGTGGTTTATCCTCCATGACCAGACTACAGGAGATTTAAAATCCCATCATTTACAAGCCCGGGTCACACTCACAGCCTTTCTCTGCCCCCACAGCCCCTTTTCCTTTCAGCAGAATTGTGGGTCATCCGTTATCATCTAGGTCGTGAGCAATCGTTATTATGTTTTTTCTCAATTATGCATTACCATATATACTCGCAATATCATATAATCCACGTAAAAAGTTGTTTCAAGGTCTCTTGGCGGGCACGTGCCCCCCAGGACTCCCTGGGTCTGGCACTGGTATTGTTTTATTACGGTCATTAGGTGGTGTAATGGGAATCAATACCACAGTACATGTATTTAATTTTATCAGAGTTGTTTTGTCTGTGCTGCGTGGCGGCCCTAAAAAGTCTCCCCGCACTTTCATTTAATGCTCTTATTTTTCCAATCCTCAGGATTGTGTGTACAATCTCCTTCCATTATTCCTGTCCCTGGATATCCTCTATGTCTTGTATCGCATTTAAGATCACTAGATGACCGATTTTCATACCCCGTTGTATAACTTCTGCTTTCTATATACCTGTGGACTTGTATTAGCCATTTGGATTATCGCTTGCTTTTGTTATACCTTCCTATGCTTTAAAGGACTCATATTAACACTGGCTTGTCATTTTAATAACCGGTGTGTTTATTGCTTGTCTTGGGATGGTACCTACCCACACAACTTTTAATGATAAGAACGAAAATAATGGTCATTCACCTAGTAAAATTGTAATTCAGCCGGTTGAAAAAATTATATATGATCCAAATTCATTAACTAGATTAAAAAATATAAAGAGACATGAAACTGAACTTAAATGGATTAAATTTTTGCAATCACCTTTTCCTTTAGGCTTTAATGATAATATATACCATGAAGGCAAAATTTCTAAAATGCCAGATTTTGATGTTTTTTTCTGTTTTGGAATGTAAAAAACGTAAAAGTAGATTTCATGGTAAACGTAAAAATGAAACATTAAGCGCAAAATTTGTACTGAAAAACGCTTAAATACTTCTCTAAAGGATCTTTCCTTGGCTTTAACTAATCATGGTCGGCATGGCTTATTTTCATTTTTAAGTTCCTTGCCTATCTCAGTTTTACGCAATTTAGAGTAAGAGGCTAATAAACTTTACGATAGAGCAAACAAATTATATAAAGCAGCACTCCTTACAAGGTGTTATGTTCAACATTTCCTTAGTCCTTATATCGATTCTGAGGTCAACAATAAACGACATTTTATCAAAATTCCATTCATTAACAAAGGTATTGAGTTTATTGATTTACATAGTATCTTCAAGGATAACTCAGTGATTTCATCTATTCCAAATTATTTTAATAATTCTGAAACTCCTATCATTTGTTATAAATATAACAAACGTATTAGGTCTACGATTTTTAACTTTAATAAAATTGTAAATGAGTTAGATATAGATTCCAATACTCCTGCGTCCTGAGATTGTAAAAATTCAAATTATTTATATCCCTCTGCAGGGCATGTTATTACAGGTAATCTAAATGTCACTCCTGATGCTAGAGTTCGCAATATCATTTCTAAAGGTCCTAAATATAAATTTCCCTCAAATATCGATTTCTCTAAATGTCGTAGAGAGATCGCTGATTCTTTAAATGACTTAAGTAATCGTTGGTACAAACGGGAAAATGTTGAACCTGATGCCTTGAAGGAATGGAAGATTAACATTTTTAAAATTATTGATACTGGTATTTCATTTTACTCTCGTAATACACATCTTTTGCCCCCTAACCCTAAACCTTCTTTTCGTCATCTTAAACGAGGTATCCAGGATTTTCATATGAACTATGTTTTGGTTCCAGCAGATAAAGCTGCTAACAATGTTGTAGTTGTATGACGATTGTATTATATTAATACTCTTAAACGTGAGCTTGTTGACACTAATGCCTATAAACTGCAGCCTTCTTTAAGTGAAAGGGTGATTGTTGATGGGCATGGTTGTCATACAGCCCTACATTTTGGTGTCAAAGCTAAAGAAAATCAAGACAAAGTTCCTACGTTGTACTGGTTACCTAAACTCCATAAAAAACCCTATAAAGCAAGATTTATTGCAAATTCTAGTTCTTGTACGACAACAGAATTTTCTAAATTGTTAACCTCGTGTCTTACAGCTGTTAAAAAACATGTTATCAAATATTGTGAAAAAGTATATGAGAGATCCTGCAAAAACCTATTTTGGTCGATAAAAAATTCAGGTGAAATTTTAGATAAACTTAAAGCTAGAGATTTCAATGCGACCAGTTTGTCTACTTATGATTTTTCTACTCTTTACACTACTTTACCTCATAATTTAATTAAAGATAAACTTATTGATCTTATTGAAAGAACCTTTCAGAGAGAAGGCTCTCCTTACATTGCATGTAATGACAGAAATGCATTTTTTACTTCAGAAAAGCCTAACAAATACCATGCATGGTCGTGTCAAAATGTATGTGATGCACTGACCTTTTTGTTGGACAACATTTTTGTTCGATTTGGCACCAAGCTCTATAGACAAGTAGTTGGGATTCCTATGGGCACTAACTGTGCTCCCCTGGTTGCAGATTTATTCCTGTTTTGTTATGAGAGGGAGTTTATGATGTCTCTTTCTGATGATAAGCAGGCTGATGTTATTGATGCGTTTAACACTACTTCCAGATATTTGGACGATATTTTAAATATAAATAATGTTTATTTCGACAATATGGATAGTCAAATATACCCTTTAGAGCTCCAACTGAATAAAGCCAATGCCTCTGATACCGAAGCCGCATTTTTAGACTTGCATTTGTCAATTTCTAATGATATTGTTTCTACCAAAATTTATGATAAACGTGACGACTTTGATTTTGAAATTGTCAATTTTTCATTTTTAGATGGTGATGTTCCTCATTCTACATCCTATGGAGTCTATATCTCTCAACTCATTTGTTTTGCTAGAGCATCTAGCTATGTTGCTGACTTCAACACTCGCAATAAATTGTTAACTCAGAAACTTCTTAAACTTCGCAAAACATTTTCAAAATTTTATATACGATACTATGATTTGATTTCTAAACTCCAAGTTGGACTTAAATCTCTCTTGCGCCAAGGACTTTCGGAACCTGATTTCTATGGTGACTTGGTGTATAAATTGAAGAAGATTGTTGGCTCTAATAATTTTTCAGCGCAGTTCATTAAAATAATTTCCCATTATAAATGATTGGCTATAACATTAATGTATTGCAACAGACTTCATGCTTGGTAGTCAACACAATCACGGTTGGCAACTTTGCTTTCCTCTTTAATTGCACGCCGGTGGGTCGGACTTCAGACTCTATGATGGTTCCGACTTAAAGACTTATCTATTGATGAGATGGTAGGGGCCTGATGCTTTGTCTGTTTGTCGGGCCCACCGGGGTTTACCTGTTGGATTTCTTTTGCTCCAGTATGTAGTTTAATTTACTGTTGAGTCCTTATCCTTGCTTTATCTCCTTGTTATATCTTGATTTATATGTTTTAAGAGATGATGCATTGATAAGTTAGGGGTCTTTCATGCAAACCAAATATCTATGTGTCTTGATCCACATCTGAATTAAGGGTGAGGTTGGCGCCGTTAAACCGGTTTAAGCCCTCGAGTAAAATATTTTACTGACCGTTCCAAGGCGGTACTTCTTTTGTGGATCTTTTATGTTTTTGTTCTGTCTTGTGTTTGCTATGTCTTTGTGCGTGTCTGTTTATATGTGCTTTGTGGTCACCTGCTGGGAAAGGGCTGACCTCTTGGCTCTCGTTTGTGGTGTCTACTGTGAGTTTGTCACTTTCCCATTGGTATCCTGGGTCAGGTGTGGTACTTGATTGTATCGATTCCTGATCTTTGCACCCTTACTTACTTTCATATATCTATAAGATAAGCCTATCGCGATCGATTGTTGGACAAAAAATACTAAGATATAATTTTTTTTATCAAATCTGAATAAAAGATTAAAGATAGATTTTTACCTAGCAGAAAATGGTTAAGTTATTTTCTACAAATGCATCAGAGAAGAAAAAAATCGAAGTTCTTTCAACTACGAACAATTTCGAACAAGATAATATTGAAGTGTGCATTTTACGAACAAATCCAGACCAAAATTAAACTAAGTTCAAAATCTCTGAACAACTATGAATGATGCTCTCGGTAAAAAATCTACTGTTCGTAGGTTAATGCGAATGAATTTCTACGAGGGTGCGTAAAGCTGCTCATAACTGCGAACATTTACGAATTGGTTTGTAGCGGTCTACAAAAACTAATACTAAATACGAACAAAATTACGAAAAATTGCGAAAGAATACGACCAATTACGAACACCGCAGCTCGGAGTGTTTAGAAAACTAAGATGCGGGTAGACCTGTTGATACCCAGCTCTTTAATACGCTTTTCAATTACAAAGTTAGAGCTGGTTTGTGACTGTGACATTTCTTGGTCATAAGAGCTAAACTTATTTGAACCGTGAAATGTGATTTCCAACAATGTGACAATTTGACAAATGTAGACTCAGACGAGCCTGTGCAGCCTCCTGTTAAGCTAAGAAACTTCAAATTATGTGCAGTCAGTAGCTAAACAGTCGTAGGATATTCAAGCGACTAGCAAAGGCTCTAATCAGACTGCGCATATGCGCAGGCTGGTCTGAGCCTTTGCTAATCGCACATACCACATTGTTTGAAATCTCATGTCATGGCTCATTTGGGTTATTCACAATGTTTCAGCAAATTTGGCTTGTTAAATTAATTTCAGTCGCTCAATGGTCGTTCTAAGACAGTGATTCTGTTGTTATTTGATGCTATTTGTTTATTATCTCCATATTGTTTGTGGGTGGGTGGGTTAGATCCTTGTTTTGTTATGCAGTACATGTTTCCTTTCTCAGTTTTTCTTTCATCTAGCTGGAAAAGAGCTGGTCGCTTTACTTTTAATTAATGTCTTCTTCATGGCATGTGCTTCTTGAATTATTATTTTTATCCTCTTCCACATTGTGCTGTGGCTTGATTGTAGGACCATAACCTGTTATACTCACTTTTTGCTGTTGTTATTTGTTATTGTATTTTTGTATGAGTTGATTACTCATTCAACCCAGAAAGATCTGTATCAACATGTTTTAACTATTTTGACTTGAATGTAAATATTCATATAAAGGGTCAAATCAAGCAAAATCAGTACAAAGAAGAGTCAGAGAATAACGTTTGCTGCTCAATAAGGTCCTCCTAGAGGGTGGTACCTGTTCTCTTGATGCCCTGAAATAAATTGGCTTGCTCCCTGGTTCCGGAAAACTCGAAGATTTGATGTGTTATGTTCCCTGTTCCCCAATTTTTCCTTTGTAACCCTGTTCCCCTCAAAATTTGGTCATTGTTCCCCTGAAAAAAATTCCCTTTTTCCCTGTTCCCAAAACCCCTGGGAGGGCTCAAAACAGGGACCCCACAATCCAGCGATGATGTCAGTCAACTCACAAGGTCACAACAGCGGAATCCCTGGAAGAATACTGTGGGAGCCTGCAAGTCAGACCCACCACAACCTTATTTCAGCCACACCTTTTGTACCAAGGAAAAAAGACTAACAGGGCCCAGTAGCCCACGACCCTTAAAATGTCAGCTAGACCTTTAAAATTTGGAGAAAATGCCCATACCGCTTTTGTAAAATTTTGAATATTTCAGTGTGGGCCCCTTAATCAAAATTGTTAGTCAGTATCTGTGTACAAAATTTTAGACATTTTAGTGAAAATGGCTGCTGTGTCAGTCTCGCTATTACGGCTCTTGTAATGGAACAAGAATCGAAATCACTCTACCACTGGCCTCGTTTTTTTTTTTCATAAAATTGCAAGAATAACATTTGCATACATCTCTACAGTTGGGGGAGAAGGACCTGTATTTTAATATATATACCAAGTTCCACAGCCAAAGCAAACTTTTTAAACTTGAATGATTATTTTCGGTTTGAGTCGATTCATTTGAAATAAAGCATAGATGTAGCCAAATAATTTTTGGAGATAATCTGTGAAAATCAGACATTACACTTTTCTCATTCACCTACAATTGCTTCATGACTGACGCATGGGTCATCTTAAAAGATGAAGGAAATCAGCATTTTACAAGTTTTCTTGCAAACTGTGCACATTTCAACAAACAGCTCTATCCTTGAACAGCCAAACACTGTGAAACTATTTGCTCACTGTCCCTAAATATTTTCTACAATAAGGTTAGCTTGCTTACACAAAATGAAGCATACGGACGACATCTGCAATAACGTTGACGTTATCAAGTGATGTTGGTGTCATAAAAACAACCGATTAATAGGTACTAAAAATGAATGGCGATTCTTTGCGTTACGTAGGAAATGAAGACGTTTGAGTGGACATACTCTCATCGAGCTACCTTATGTGTGCATAGTTGTGAGTAATCACAAGTCATTGCACGTTAAACATAGAAAATGCATTGTTATACCCAGAGGGGAGTATTTTCGCATGCACACTTGAAACTTGGGATTCGATAATGCAGAAAGATAGTCGAGTCATTGGGATAATAATCAGACACAAAAGTTTTCAGATAATATGCAGTTGGGAAAATGAGAGGAAAAAATGAAGTTGCGTTGGCAGTGGAACTTCGTATTATAGCTAGATTTACTCAGCTTACCTCTTTTTTGTAATAATATTTGAATAGTCATCGGGAGTTTCTTCCACCATTTTATTTTCCAAGCATGGACAAGTTGCACGCTTTTATCATCGAGTTGTTCAATAAAAAGAGACGTCCCAAAGGGTAAGATGGCTCAACCAATACAATCACCCGATAAAATCAAATTTTTAGTAAATGAACATGGCGATGCTCAACATTTTGCTTTTCGAAAAACAGTTTAAGTCTGATTTAAAGTAAGTATTTCTAATAGTTGTGGCAATGATGTTTTATTTATATACTGTTAATACTTAATAGTGCCTCTCCAAATTTGTAAACAGTAAAACATGCGTTGGCTTTAACCTACTTCTGGCCTAATTCATTAAGACAACTTTGAATTACTTTTACGAAATGGGAATAAAAATAATTCTGCCTAAAAGTGATTCAAACTGGTCTAGCTAGTTAGAATAGATTTCAATGTGCTTCATTGATAGTTGGGTTGATACATATCGACAGTATCAATATGATAAGCAAACTTGGTAAGTTTGGTATTCATTTAAGTCTGATTAAATGGAGGTACAATTATTGATATCTGTTACTAATCACTTATCACGATCTGCATGATTCTTAGGGATGATGTTTGTTTATAAATCGTCTAACGTCTTTTCCCATTGTAACACTGCATGCTAGTCGTAGTAGATAGACCTAGACGCTGTATTGATTCCCTAAAGTGCACTTATGAGAGCATGTGCATTTATCATTTCAATACTGGATGTGCACTTATGAGAGCATGTGATATTTAGTTAAAAAATTTTGGTATATGAATTCAGCAATGGAAATTCTCCATACAAGCTTAACATTTTTTGCTTAAATGACAACAAAATCTAGGGCGAAGATTGGGCACCATTTAATGTATTAGACATCCCTCCCAGTGGCTTAGGCTGCTGTCCCTTCTAAGGTGGCAGTTCTGTTGTTGTTAATCCGTTGTTGATTGTTGCTCCCATTGTGGGATTCTGAAATTGTTCTATTTTGCGTTGTGTGTGACTTTGTGTCCATTCTTCGAGTTTTGCAAGCATCTTGATGGGGAAGAGAGAGCTAGTTGCTTTCTTATGGCCCCTGCTTATAGCAGGGTGCGATACAGGAGTTAGAATGGCTGCCAGTCGTTCATCCGTCCATCATTTGGTCCGTCCATTTGTCAACTTCTGTCACAATAAATTTCTCAGTACCTATGATAGCTAGGATTATGGAACCTTGCATTGTAATAGTCATTGACATGGTCTACAAGTACGCACTTTGAACCTGTACCCTTAACCTAAATTTCTCGCTCCATTGACTTTGTCAGATTTTACGTCACGACGTTGAGTAAAATATTTAAGAGTGTTTCTCTGTACTTATGGTAGCTAGGGTGATTAAACCTTGGATCGAAATTTTCCATGACTTACTCAGTGAGCACACACATTGGCCCGGTACCCTTGGCCTACATGTCACGCTCCATTGACTTTGTCAGTATTTCAATATGGGCAAAATACTAAAATGTACTTTTGTCGCACCTGCTTACAACAGGGTGTGATATAGGAGTTCGAATGTCTGTTTGTCTGTCTGTCTGTCTGTCTGTCACTCCGTCAGCTTCTGTTACAAATAATTTCTCAGTACCTATGATAGCTAGGATTATGATAACCTTGCATAGTAATTGTCCTTGACATGTTATACAAGCACACAACATGAACATGTGCGCTTTACCTACATTTCACACTCCATTGACTTTGTCAGATTTTATTCTGCGACGTTGAGTAAAATACTAAAGTGTGTTTCTCTGTACTTATGGTAGGTAGGGTGATTAAACCTTGGATAGAAATTTTCCATGACTTACTTAGTGAGCACGCACATTGGCCCGGTACCCTTGGCCTACATGTCACGCTCAATTGACTTTGTCAGTATTTCAATATGGGCAAAATGCTAAAATGTGCTTTTGTCGCACCTGCTTACATCAGGGTGTGATATAGGAGTTCAAATGTCTGTTTGTCTGTCCGTCTGTCTGTCTGTCACTCAGTCAGCTTCTGTTACAAATAATTTCTCAGTACCTATGATAGCTAGGATTATGAAAACCTTGCATAGTAATTGTCCTTGACATGTTCTACAAGCACACAACATGAACATGTGCGCTTGACCTACATTTCACGCTCCATTGACTTTGTCAGATTTTATGCTGCGACGTTGAGTAAAATACTAAAGTGTGTTTCTCTGTACTTATGGTAGGTAGGGTGAGGAAACCTTGCATAGTAATTGCCCTTGACTTACTCAGCAAGCACGCACCTAGACCTTGTACCCTTGACCTATATTTCACACTCCTTTGACTTTGTCAGTATTTTACGTCACGACGTTAAGTATGATACTTTAGTGGTGCTTTGTTGTATTGATTCCTGATCTTTGCCTTCTTTCTTATTTTAAAGGGGTTTAATTATTGGATTTGCTTTGCTCCAGTATTTAGTTTTATTTACTGTTGAGTCCTTATCTTATATGTTCTAGGAGATGATGCACTGATAAGTTAGGGACTGTCATACAAACCAACATATACGTGTCATGAGCCATATCTGAACTAAGGGTGAGGCTGGAGCATCATAAAACTGTTCCAAGGCGGTGCTTTTTGGTGAATCATTTATGTTATTTCTGTCTTGTTTTTGTTATGATTTCCTGTGCATCTGTTTATTGATGCCTTGTGATCACCTTCTGGGAAAGGGCTGACCTCTAGGCTCTCATTTGTAATGTCTAATTGTGAAGTTGTCACTTTTCCATTGGTATCCTGGGTCAGGTGTGGTGCTTGAATGTATCGATCCCTGGTCTTTGCCCTCTTTCTTACTTCTTTATGTACTAATGGTAGCTAGGATTATGATACATTGCATAGTAATTGTCCTTGACTTTTTCAGCAAGCACGCACCTTGACCCAGTACCCTTGACCTACATATCAGGCTCCATTGACTTTGTCAGAATTTTATGTACAGTAAAATACTAACGTGTGTTTTTTTATAGTTATGATAGATAGGATTATGATACCTTGCATAGTAGATGTCCTTGACTTACTTAGCAAGCACGCACCTGGACCCGGGCCATTGACCTAACTTTCATGCTCCATTGACTTTGTTATAATTTTACGTTGAGTAAAATACTAAAGTGTGTTTCTCTCTTCTTATAGTAGCTAGGGTTTTGAAAAATTGCATAGTAATTATCCTTGACATACTCAACTAGCATGCATCTTTTTTCCCTACATTTCACGCTCGAATGACATAAAGTTTTGTGATTATCTTGTCCAATGCAGGTATGATATCAACGTCCCCAGAGTTTTTATCTTTGTTTTTTTTTAATTCCTGGTGTCTCTTGATTGATACGTGGCTCTTTCTCGTAGTGCTATGCGTTTGTCTGCAGTTTGTGATTGTGGTATTCCCTGATTATACTCACTGGTTTTTTATGGATGTGTACATGATTGCATGTTGTACTAAATACTTTCCGATCATGTCACATTCCACATATGCACCATCATGCAAAGCTTTTATCTTTGTCACATCATATTTATCTATGTCACATCGTATAATTATCTTAACCAGATCTGAGTAATATCAAATAAATAATTGAATTATTATGTGCATCTCAGTGCCGTCCAATGTGATGCAAGCTCATCCATTAGAATCAGGTATCTTTCTGTAAATTTCACAAGTGATTTGCTCTATCAGTAATAGGTTGATTTTGGTCCGCGTTTCAATGCTTCAATTTTTGTCAAAAGACTGAGCAAACGAGAGAAGGCAATTTGGAATAGCTCGGCAACCTACGTATTTCAAATTAAGTACATGTACACGTGACTTGGTAAGCAAATAAAAAACATTTCTGAAAGGCACGGCTGCAATAAAAGTTTCCAAACTGCAGTCAGCTTGGTTCCCACTTCGATTCAATTATGAGAATGCCTTCAGTTAAATTGGCATACTTTCGGCATTTTAAAAAAATACTGAACAATCTCACCATTTGACTGGTAACAACAACAAATTATCCGATTTGACTGTTTTGCTTAATCGATATTGGACAGAATAATGATCTGTTTTATATTGACATAAGTATGTATATGCTAGGTTAATTTATTTATTATAAATCGTAAACTGCGTAAATCTGACACTTGGGGTTTAAGACAAAAGGAAGATAGATACAGTGGCTTATCATATGATATTGCGTCTGGGAGTGATATAACGCCGCACATTTACTTGATAAATCACCATTGATTACTAATTTTTGGGTACATGTAACTTTCTGAAAAACCGCCCATAACAAAGTATATTCATAGCAAAATTTAGACATTTCAAAAAATTATTAAAAGTCATTTGATAAATAGAATCTAACATTCGTGCTCCTGTATTATCTAATTTATTAAACTTGTTGCGAAAAAGTGATAAAATACTCGCCACGCCTCACATGTTATCAATTTTCCCTGATTCGTTTAATAAATTTAATAAAACCTGAGTATTCCTGTAACCATGAATTTTATTAAAAGGGATTGAACAATTGAATCATCGTTTTATACCCAAAAGGCTTAATTTTAGGGAGTAAAAGCTTCAAAAACAGCTACATTTTTTCAAATTTCAAATTTTTCAAGAAAATAAACCTCTAAATCCATGTTTTAGAATCGCTATCCTGTTGGAGACTGCTTCCCTTTAATATTCAACAATTTTACTCCTGGCTACTCTATCATTGGAACGCAAAGTGGTACGTATATCACCTTACAAAGTTACGTCTGACAGAATGACTGTTTTGAAAATTTATACTAACAGAACTGACTCTAATGTCGTACATATACCACATTGATATGCAGTAATTGCAGTTCTGATTGCTCTATCAATTGAATGCAAAGTGGTACGTATACCACCGTACAAAGTTACGTCTGACAGGATGACTGCTTTAGAAACTTAATCTTACTGAACTGACTATAATGTGATATGCAGTGATTGCAGTTCTGACTGCTCTATCATTTGAATGCAAAGTGGAACGTGTACCACCGTACCATGTTACATCTGACAGGATGACTGCTTTAGAAATTTAAACTGACTGAACTGACTCTAAAGTGGTACATGTACCACATTGATACGCAGTGATTGAAGTTCTGACTGCTCTATCATTTTAATGCAAAGTGGTACATATACTACCCGCATAAAGTTACGTCTAAGAGGGTGGCTGACTAAAATTCACTTTAACTGCACTGACTCCATAGTGGTACATATACCACCCGCACAAAATACGTCTGAAAGGATGACTGCTTAAGAATTAATTTTTACTGCACTGACTCTAAAGTGGTTCTAAAGCAACCATCATCTTAGATGTAATTCTTAGTAGGTGGTATATGTACCACCTTGCCTTCAAATGATAAAGCAGCCCAGAATTGCAGATTGAAATTAATTCGTAATCAGCAATATTGAGAGACTTAATTCTGAGGGGTGTGGTATATGTACCACTTTGCATTAAAATGATAGAGCAGCCTGGGTTACAATTGTCACTGCACATACTCCAAGTGTTAAATTTACCACCCGTACTGAATTAAGCCTACAGAACAGAGCCTGGGTTTGGCCTAGTTTAACAAGATTTGTATATGTTCCACTGCCTATTTATAGAAACAATGTTTGCTTTGATGAAAATCATTGAATAATGAAATGAAAATGAAAAGTCACTCCTGCTGCCCCTGAAATGAAAGTGGATGCATCCAAATGATAAGGATGGGAAAGTCCATTCGTCACAAGCTGGTTATAAAGTAGTTCATTTACAAAAGCTTATGAATAAAATGCACTTATAGTACCTGAAAAGCCAAGTATATATGAGCTGCGACATGAGATTTCCAACAATGTGGTATGTGCCAGCAGCAAAGCCTCTAATCAGCCTGCGCCTAGGCACATTCTGTTCAGAGATTTTGCTAGTTGCTTGATTATTCTTTGACTGTTAAGCTACTGACGGAACAGCATTTAGAATTGCTAAGCTTAGATGGGGACTGCACAGGCTTGTCCGAGTCTACACTTGTCAAAATACCACACTGTTGGAAATCACATGCCACGGCTTTATTAGTGTTTACATATTCTTGACAGCAAAAGAAACGCATATTATCCAATGGCCATTTAATACCAGAACTCTTATTAAATTTTACCCTGAATGATATAAAAATGTTTGAACAGACTCCTGCGTTTGTTCCAGACCATTTTTTTCGTCATTACACGGCAAATTATTATTTTTTTGTTAATTAATGCAAAAAACGCAAAAACAGTTTTGGACATTGGAAAAGGCATGAATTGAATCCGATTCCATTGCATGTCACGAGAACATAAGGCAACAGATAAGAAAACAGCATAAAACTTAAAAATTCATTGCTGTAGGATTTACACTGTTAATCCAAAAAAAAACTTTTTTGCATTGGTATTGAAAACCACTGGAATCTTTGGGGTGTAAGAAAATCTGGCACAGTATGATTGATTTCAAGTAAGTTACTGTCCAACAGAACCATTTAAAACAATTGTTTGGACACTTTTTTGCCTGTCTTAAGCACACTTCCGGTCAATTGTCCAATAATGTAACTGGGTCACAATGGTCCACCTTGAAGAATTCCGGACAATTTAATCTTCATTAGTAGTTTGTATGTCCAGATTATTACGCAGAGTGATTTTCATTCAAATCCGTTCAGTGGATTTAGGCATACACCATCTCGAAAGTCGCCTTTATTATTAGCTATTTCGTTACGCCCAGAGGTACCCCCTTTTTTCATTATTCAAATGTGCTATCCACTTGTGATGCATTTGATAATATGCAGGTTCCATGCATCATTGATACCTTGCATATCATTATATTAGTTATGAAACCCCAATTTATACACTATACCAAATATGCAAAATATGCGTTTCTTTTGCTGTTCAGTATATCTTTACTAAAAGCCCGACAATGTGGACCCAGAATTACAATGCATCCTTAAGATTACGGAAGACCTAAGTTAAGGTTTGAACTTTCAGGATGCGAAAAATAAAGTTATCAAACTGATTAAAATCAAAATAGTTTCATTTTTTTCTGTAGATCACAATGTTTACTTTGACCCGGTGTCTGATAAGGGTCTCTACTGTTTGCGTCAATAATACTATAAACACAATTCAGATTTGAATAAAAATGAAAAATACCATCCAACAACCCTTAAAACGGAAATCGACTGGTCGGAATTATAAGAGTGTGAAAGTAATTTTTGCTTAAAATGAGTAAAAAAAGGCTGAGTTGGATAAATCACAGTAAAATGTAACCAAACAAACACGATAAAACGTTCAGATTAGTGTGTGCATTGACTTGCGCAACAGGCGGGCTGATCAGTGTCCAGAGCGTCCTTTATCACAGCAGGACATCTCACATTGGCATGTCTCATTTATTGGCCGACCTGTAATAAAACTTACGACGTGTTAAGATTATATATAGTTGGCGTCATTTATCCACGCAGTCTGATCAGCACCTTCGTTTTTTGACTGCCTTGTTTTTTCTTCTTCAACAATCACATGCAACCAGCCAATGTGAAGAACAGCAAGACCATCGGGCAGTGTAGTCCGGTGCATAACGTTCCCTCTTTATTAAATCGGGACTTCGGTCCAAGATTGGGAGAATAAATAAATTAATAGATAAATAAATAAGGACCTGCACTGTTTGCTTCAAGGAAAGAGATGCATCATTTTATAGAAGTTTGGACTGACAATCCTTTAAAAACACAATATAATGATTATTCTTTGTAACTATAGGATATTCCATTAGAATGAATAGGGTTTATAACAGATGTCCTTCTTACACTTTAAGTTTCACGTAAACTATCAATGCCTTGATCTGGGGTCTGTCATTTGGGCATTCGGTCATGCATGAAAATAATGAATTGAGCGCCTATGCATGAAATGGCTGTATATCAACCGCACTTTTAAGACTGATGGAAGCGAACATCCAGTTTGAGAAATAAAATTCATATTCATAGAACCAGAAAAGCAAACAATTTTTCTTATAAATGTATGTCAAATGACAAGAATAAGCTTTCTGAAAATGATCTTTAGTTTAAAGATGAGTTACCTGTATGAGCAGCAAAACCGCCGGTAAGCCATCGTCTAGGCCTTGGCTGAATACATACGCAATAAGAACCAAACTCGTAAATATTACCCCACATATTTTTGTTTAAAAATCAATTTCTGCTTCCATTATTTACCAAGTCTGTAGGAATGTACAGTAAGGCTAGTCTTATAAAGTATAGTGCTTTATACGTAGGTGGTACGTCTAACTTCAATGAAAACATACATGTAGCTAATCATTTGGGAGTAGATGTCTGAACTTTAATCTACTACCGTGGTTCATATTAAGCAGTGAAGACACTGTCTAGTCTGGACGAATATCGAGGCACATCTTATTCTTCAGTGACCAACTACATACTGCATTTTAAAGCTGAATTGTTGTTTTTGCTTGTTTCAAATAAATGTTGTGTGGATTTGTATTTTACTTACACTATGTTATTACAAAAAATAAATTTAAGCCCAATTTATGTTTTTGATTTCTTATGCCCAATTTTATATAAGTGCTTCTGTCAAAATTAATCTAGAAAAAAATATATCTTTAAGCCGTGTCCCTGTCTTCTGATATGCTTTAAACCAGACCCACGGATGGTTAAGCCTTCGGGTACTCCTAGAAGAAATACCACTCCTAAGAATTGAGCCTCGCAGAGTGGCTGATTTAGAAATAAAATCTATCTACACTGTCTCTAAAGTGGTACATGTACCACTTTGATATTCAGAAACTTTAGTCATGACTGCTCTAATCATTTGAATGCAAAGTGGTAGCACCCTGTCCAAAATATGACTCCTTAATCTTCACTGACTCCAACCACTTTGATATGCGGTGATTCTAATCAAGGCATTTGAATGCAAAGCGGTACATATACCACCCCTCAGAATTAAGTCTCGCAATATGGCTGATTAAAATTAACTTCAAACTGGTACATGTACCACTTTGAAATGCACTGATTTTAATCCTGGCTGATCAATCATTTGAATGCAAAGTGGTTCATATACCGCATGCACATAATTACGTCTAAGAGGATGGTTGCATTAGAATTGATTGTAACTGCACAGACTCCAAAGTGGTACATGTACCACCTCAACAGAATTACGACTACAAAATTACCTTTAATTGCACTGTCGCAATATGCAACGATTGTAACCCTGGCTGCTCTATCATTTGAATGCAAAGTGGTACATATACCACCCCTTAGAATTAAGTCTCTCAATATGGCTGATAAGGATTTAATTTCAAACTGCAGTGACTCTCAAGGGGTACATGTACCACTTTGATATTCAGCAATTTTAGCTCAGGTTGCTCTATCATTTGAAGGCAAGGTGGTACATATACCATATGCTCAGAATTACGTCCAAGAGAATGGTTGCTTCAAAACCACTTTTGAGCAGCCATCCTCTCAGACGTAATTCTGTGGGGTGGTATATGTTCCACTATGTAGTCAGTGAAGTTAAGCCTTATTTTAACCATCCAATCTCTTAGATGTAACTTTGTGCGGGTGGTATACGCACCACTTTTCATTCAAATGATAGAACCGTCAGAAGTACAATCACTGCATATCAATGTGTTACATGTACCACGTAAGAGTCAGTTCAGTTAGTTTAAATTTCTAAAGCAGTCATCCTGTCCGACGTAAATTTCTACGGTGGTATACGTACCACTTTGCATTCAAATGATAGAGCAGTCAGAAGTACAATCACTGCATATCAACGTGGTACATGTACCACTTTAGAGTCAGTTCAGTTAGTTAAAATTTCTAAAGCAGTCATCCTGTCAGACATAACTTTGTACGGTGATATACGTACCACTTTGCATTCGAATAATATAGCAGTCAGGAGTAAAATTGTTGAAGCAGTCTCCAACTGGATAGCGATTCTAAAACATGGATTTAGAGGGTTATTTTCTTGAAAATTTTGAAAGTTGGAAAAAATGTAGCTGTTTTTGAAACTTTATACTCCCTCAAATTAAGCCTTTTTGGTGTATAAAGAGGATTCAATTATTCAATCCCTTTTTATAAATTCATGGTTCTGTAAGATCCTCTATTTGTGATGTTCCTTGGATGTTACTTGGATGTTACCACTACACTGATGCGTTTTTGTGAACTTTAGAGTTTCGCCTTCACTACTAGCATACATAAATTATGGATGTATATAAAGACTCAGGCCAATTTTTCTTACCTCTAGCTCCGCTGGATAAGCTTGATACGTCAGCATTGGAGTTTAATGGAGGTGAACTTGGAGGGTGGTTTGAAGTGTTTTGGTGTTTCTACAGACCCAACTTTTATCCTCAATAACCCAGTTACCAGTGTATTTCAGTAAAATTTGTGCAAAGTCAGCTAGCAAGCAGCTGTATATGAATCTCACTGTTATAAAGCATCTTTATGTCTTAATATATAATGGTTGAAATAAGTATTCTGTATTATTTCTATACAATTTCGTTACTCTACTGGTGTGGTCAGGTGTTTATTTACTTATTTAAAGTAAATCTGACCTTGTTTTCCAAAAACACTATTATATTAGTACAGCAAAAATGCGTCATTAGAATCGTAATTTGACCATAATACCATTGTATAAAGCAGAACCTAGCGGGTGAGGTATTTTAATACCTTTTCATACTAATACCATATTATTAAGTCATCAAAGAAACACTTGATTAATATCAAATTAATATTAAATGTGTTAGAACGAAATTCATGACCAGGTTATTTTGAGGTCGCAACAGCTGTCGTTGTTTTTGTTTCGAATTGGTTAAACTTCTCCCCATGCATTGATATAGTGTTGACATTTTTTTCATATTCTGGTCCTTCAGGAATATTTGGTTCTGACGGAAAGCAGAATACCGCTTAAGCCGGTGCTTGGGGCGTGAGAATTGCTGCACTTTCCATTAGTTCTCATGTACAGACATAATAAACCCTAGTCTGCTGTTTCTTTATATTGTAGGTTCTCTCTCTATTTCTGAAGGATCCGTTTTTTAGATTATTTATTGACATCAGCACTTAGAAAAAACAATGTCCAGGAATAAAATATAGCTTAGAACCAGTATATTTGAACATACAGATATATGCCTTAAAATCATGCAGAAAAAGACAATTTTAAATCCTCTGATTTTGTACTTCTTTATGTGTTACATAGGTACAGTATATGTCCTAAATAAAAATGCAAAACTACCTTGTGTTGCAATTTATTTGGGGTATGGCTAAAATATAGCTAGACAATTCTTTCAAGTCATTTCTCAAATCTTGGTCGATCACAAATCTTAATTCAAACAATTCCTCAAATCTGGATATAAATATTTAATTCAGACAATTATTTCACGTCATTCCTTAAACCTGGATCCTTCTGACAAATAAAGCTTTAATCCAGAAAATTCGTTCTGCAAGTCATTCCTTAAATCTGGATCCTCCTGACAAATAAAACTGGGTTTAAGCCCTCAAGTAACATATTTTTACTGACCGTTCCAAGGCGGTACTTCTTTTGTGGATCTTTTGTGTTTTTGCGTCTTGTGTTTCTCATGCTTTCGCGTCTGTTCATTGCTTGTGGTCACCTGTTGGGAAAGGGCTGACCTCTTGGCTCTTGTTGGTGACGTTCATTGTATTTTTGTTACTTTGCAATAATTTATGCATAAATGGATTTCAAAATAAACATGTCTGGTTTAACATGAAAAAATAGTCTAGCTAAGTAAAAAAAAAGAAGAAAGATTTTCTATTTTTCCTGTGTAGTCTATTGATTTTTACCTACTAAATGACTGACCTATTTTCCAAAGGGAAGTAACTATTAGTTATGTGGGAACTATCATATCATATCACATGGCTGTCTTGACCTTAGTTTTCCTTATCTGTACTGAAAGATCAGCGTTGGCCTTATCATCATGGAATGGATATATTTTATCACAACACCTTGTCAAAACAAACGGCCTATTCGAAAGAGATGAACTGTGCACCCTCTGATCTGTCTGCAAGTGTACATTTTCCATGACCAATCTCTATCCTAAAATATGGGAGGTCAAACAATGCTGACTGGATGCGCCATTTATTATTGCTATGATTTATTTCGCATCTAAACGAACTTGGTTGGCGTGTTTAATTTGGTTGTCTAGTGCCATTTTACTGGTAGGAAACAAGAAACATGGTAAATATACTTAAGGATTTTTTTCTATAAAAAACATATTGAATCTGAAAAATAAATGAATATAAGTAATATATTAACTCTTAAAGCGCCTGCGAAAATTAAATTGTATCTGAAATTGTTGTCTGCTTAAGTCGTCTGCTGCATATAATAGCTTAGTTATTGATTAATTAGAGTAAATAGGCAAACAGTGTGGACCAAAAGAAGCAGTCTGATCTTGGTCTACACTTTTTCTCGAAGATGCTTCTAAAACACTCAGCAAAAGGCGAAAGCAGACAACTTTTGTTGTGATTGCTGCTTATAGGGTTACAAAAATGGACAGGCTTATGATATTTCGATACCTATAATATTTGTGTAAAGTCATTTTTAAACATGCATTTTCAAGTATTTGGTAGGGGTAAATGTCTAAATTCTTGCCAGGCCCCGAGGTCATAAAACATATGTAATGCTCAACTCAACTAAGCATGAACTTTCAACTGCTCATATAAACTAAAATACAGACAAATGAGGAATTTTATTGCTTTAAGTCTCTTAGAATCTTGTATTTATCATGCTAAAAAATGCCAACAATTGCTGGCATTTTATTATTTATGAGCAGGATAAATTTCATACTCAGCTGAGTTGAGCATGAAAAAAGTTTTATAACCGCGGGCCATAGCCTGTATCTACGTCTCTAGCCTGTATGTACGAGCAGCGACGGTGTATCGATGCGCTTTACTAGAGACCGTGCTAAATAAGAGTAGAGTTACGTAGTTGGTCAGGTCATGATACTTTATTCACCCGATTGGACAAATACAGGTTTTTCTTTCATGCTTCTAACTTTAAGTCTGTTTCGTCACCCTACTCTTATTGAGCACGGACTCTACCAAATATGCAATATGTAGTGTCATAAGTGTTTAAAGGTGTTGTTTTTGTCCGCCCATCTGTCCGCCTGTCTATGTTTTATTTAGAAATGTAGGTTATTTGTACATGCTTTTTAATAAAATAAAACTTCTTTAAATCAATTTAATAATCCGTAACTTGTAGCTTGACGTTTATTCTAGATGGAAGAAAAACCCTTTAATGAAAATCTGTATTTCAACAAAAAAGCATGTGAAATTACCCTCATGCAAAGAGAAAAATGTGTCCTATAGTGGTTGATTTTTTTTTGTTTGATTTGATTCTTTACATCGCAGTCAACAATTTTTCAGTTATGTCAGACGGGTCTTCCTGGGCTGAGCCAGTACTAAGCAAGGGTTATATAGTGATCGATCTAGACTTCATCTACGCATAATCATGTGCTCTATGTGTGTGAACAGTGAGCATGGAGGGTGTCTATGCAAATGAACATTTGCTTATCGCATATGCGAATGCCGAAAATATTGCCATTTTCAGAATGTGTATTTTATTTCGTATTTATATGTTTGGAAAAAACAACAGATGGTAAAGATAGAATGATAATGTACACATTTTCGTGAATATGCTATTGCAGAACGTATGTTGACCGTAGGATGGGAACACTGCCTTTCTTTATACTCGCTATCGTCACAGGACTGACTGTGGCATCTCATGAAGAAAACAACACCAATTCCTTTGATATTCGAATTACTTTGGCTCGGATACCGAAAATTCAAACGTACTATGTGTGTCAACAATTTCAGGTAAGTACTTCGAAGAAAGAGTGAGAGAGGGCGTGAGCAGGGGCGGATCCAGGATTTCTGGAAAGGGGATTCGTATGTATAAAGGTATAGGGGTACGCTTTTCGGATTTTTTCTCATTTTTCTTAAAAAAAAAGAAAATGAAATAATTTGAAAAAACTGAGACCAAATTATTTCATTTTCATAGGATATTTAAAAACGGGGGCGGGTATGGGGGTTCAAGTGAACCCCCTTAACCCCCTCTGGATCCGTCACTGGAGAAAGAGTGTGTGTGTGTGTGTGTGTGTGTGTGTGTGTGTGTGTGTGTGTGTGTGTGTGTGTGTGTGTGTGTGTGTGTGTGTGTGTGTGTGTGTGTGTGTGTGTGTGTGTGTGTGTGTGTGTGTGTGTGTGTGTGTGTGTGTGTGTGTGTGTGTGTGTGTGTGTGTGTGTGTGTGTGTGTGTGTGTGTGTGTGTGTGTGTGTGTGTGTGTGTGTGTGTGTGTGTGTGTGTGTGTGTGTGTGTGTGTGTGTGTGTGTGTGTGTGTGTGTGTGTGTGTGTGTGTGTGTGTGTGTGTGTGTGTGTGTGTGTGTGTGTGTGTGTGTGTGTGTGTGTGTGTGTGTGTGTGTGTGTGTGTGTGTGTGTGTGTGTGTGTGTGTGTGTGTGTGTGTGTGTGTGTGTGTGTGTGTGTGTGTGTGTGTGTGTGTGTGTGTGTGTGTGTGTGTGTGTGTGTGTGTGTGTGTGTGTGTGTGTGTGTGTGTGTGTGTGTGTGTGTGTGTGTGTGTGTGTGTGTGTGTGTGTGTGTGTGTGTGTGTGTGTGTGTGTGTGTGTGTGTGTGTGTGTGTGTGTGTGTGTGTGTGTGTGTGTGTGTGTGTGTGTGTGTGTGTGTGCGCAAACATCCGCGTAATCTTGTCAGCGACTTTGTTATCCACTCAGTTTACTAAGTGTCTATCAACTTTCAGACGCAACACCAACTCATATGCATTGGTTTTGCCCCTCTTTGTCCAGGCCCCGAGGTTATAAAACTTTTATATTACTCAACTCGGCTGAGCACGAAATGTATCCTGCTCATAAACGTTAAAATGTCAACAAAACCTCGGGGCCATAAGTTCTTATTACTTGGTGTCAGTAGAAACCATTTCCCAGGTGTTTAATTTCTGTTACTGCAACTTTGAAACGAGAGCGATACCAAACATGCAAACACCATGCATGCGTTTGTTTGTTTCACGTTGTTTTTTTTTTCTTCTATTTGCCATTTTTAATGTGTTTTACTGGCGAGACTAGACTAGAACGCGCTGCAAGCCCCACAAGATGAGCACACAAAAGGTCCTTGCACGCACTGGTTCAGTCTTATTTGTTCACACCTTTTTCAGGTCCCAGATAATGCCAGCTATCAGGCTGTGAGGTTCGAGCCTCTGATTAGCAACAAAGAAGCTGTTCATCATATGCTGGTGTTTGGTTGTGATTTTAAGATGGAATCTAATGTAAGTTTCAATCCAGTAGATGGACTACTCTGACATATTGTGACATCACAAATAGATTATTTTAAAATTGTTTTGAGTGTAAAATAGTCACTATTCTCTTACCCATCAGTTTTAACATATGATATGGGTGCTTTTGCGTATCCACACCATATGTTTTGGTTGAGAAATTAAATAATAAATGCGCACTCTAATGGTCTGTCACAATTTCTATTGGCCTCGTACCCTTTACCAAAGTTGTTAAGAAAACAACTTTATTTCAGAGTGATTTTTATCCGTCAAAAACAAAGCGGAGTTATACCCCCTTCACACTCAGCCACGTTCAATTTACGTCCTTGAAATATTTCATGGACGCAGTACGAACGTGTAGGACGTAGTAGAAACCGAAAATAGCGTAATAAGATCTTCATGGACGTGAAGGACGTGGTGGTTGAATTTTGAACATGTTCAAAAAAGCGTAGTGAGGACGTGGCCGAATCGGGACATGGTAGGAACGTAGTTAGGGCGTAGTAAGAACGGTATTTATGTAGTGGCAACGTAAGAACTTAATTGACGTGGTGAGAGCAAGGCGCGGAGCGTTATCTCTACGACCTTACCACGCCTATGCTACTACCATAGTACGTCCATGCCACGTTGAAGAAGATCACACTACGCTCTCAACAGGTTATGTTGGTCCATGCACGCTCGTAGTATGTTCTCACTGCGTCTTTGTCACGTCCAGGGATTTGATATAAATACTAGGTTCAATTTCTCAGACACTCACTTCTGTTTCAACTACGGTACACTCAACATGACCTCTGAACAAAGTCTGACTTACTACTGTCACTTTGTCTCCTTCAAGGTCACCAATTTTAACCACGTCCCCACTACGCTAATCAAATTCGGAAGAATTTTACAGGACGTAGTGCGGACTTCATGGTGTTTGCCTGAGTGAAGGGCTTAAATTAATTTTCTTCATATTTTTATAGAAAAAATTAAACAAAAACAGCAAAAAAATTATTTTCAAAAACTACTAACCTTGTTTGAATACAATTTGCAGGAACCTCTAAAAATAAATGAGCCATGACATGAGATTTCGAACAATGTGGTATGTGCGACCAGCAAAGCCTCAGATCAGCCTGCGCATATGCGCAGTCTGATCAGAGCCTTTGCTAGTCGCTGGAGGATTATATGAGTGTTAAGCTACTGACTTGGAAATCACATGTCGCGGCTCATTAATGGTCCTTGTAGGAACCTCTAATAATAAATGTATTCTCCATAGTTACCTCACCCATGTGGCCACATTGACAATCGATGTCGGACGTGGCTGGTGAAGTGGGATGTAGGAATGACAGGGGAGATATCCATGCCTCCAGATGCTGGTGTCCGGTTGGGGAAAGGATCCTTCAGTTACCTACTATTGCAAATACACTGGAACAACCCAAATCTACGGGAAAACATTACAGGTACTAGAAACATTTCAAGTCTTATTGGTATTGGGAGAAGGAGATGGTTTAGTTTGGCACTTGTGTCGTTGAGAAGAATGTTTATTTATTCTTTCCCAACACTTAGATTCGCTGGCGAAATGTCCTCCAATAGCGTCACTTGAGATATGGTAATATCCTAAGTGAAGAGTATACAATAAAAAAATGTGGAGCCTAAGCTTCAGTTTAGATTTTGTAACTGTAATGAAGAGATACTGCTCATGGGGCACTTGGGAGGTTCCTCTGCTTAATATAAGTGTTGGACACAGTTCATAACTGCCGTAACTTTTTGAAAATAAAACATTTCCCACCCTCCCAACTCAAGTACATGGTTGGTCGTGTTCCTTTGTCGCATGTTTATTGTATTTTTTCCAACACTCAGATGCGCTGGTGGAATGCCCTCCAATAGCGTCTCTTGGGATATTAAAAGAACATAGAATATTATGCTGCTTATCGCATCAGCATGCAGAGGATGGCATTCGGAACTCCTCGGAAAAAGCACTCTGATTCCACGGGATTCACTGAAGATTTCCTAATGACAACGAAACCTAAGACGAGCATACGCAGTCGCGCAGTCTTTGCAGTCTCGACAGAGCTTTTGATAGCAGGTCGAGTACATAATACATGTTAATTGATGGAGGCTCAGATCAGCAATTGGGTCTTTAGTCTCACTAGATAGCTACGTATGCCTGTTTAAAGAATGGTTTTAGGTTGGTACGGGACCCATATCAAAAGATAACTGAGTGGTTTTAAAAAAGTAAGAGTTATCTTTATTTATTGTCTTAAAACGTACAAGTATTGGCGTTCACAAAAAATATCATTCATCATCACATCTGTATGACCAAATATATTTTGACTGTCTGGTCCAGTTTCACCCCTCAATGCGTTCAGAGTTATATTCTTTGACTTTTCGCTTACTGTAAAGGCGGCGCCTCATGAATGCATAATTAGGACTGGTCAACCTTAGGCATAGGTAAAAGCTGAAAATGGGCGTAGTTTTATTCAAAAGAAACTGTATTATCTTGCGCCATTATCTCAGAAAAGACACAAAACACATTATTTAGTCCTTAAAACGCCAGCAAAATAACTGCATCTGAAAATGTCTATTTAACATAAGGATAGAGGCAAACATTGTGGACCCAGATCAGACTGCTTCTACAGGAGCAGTCTGATCTGGGTCAGCACTGTTTGTCTTTGAGGCTTCCCATATTTTAGTGGAGGACAAAAACATACATTTTGTAATTATGCGCTTTAAGGGTTAATAAATGTGGGTTCAGTGTGTATACGATTAGGATTTTCATGAAATGCGCGCACATTTGCGCGGCCCAAGCAACTTACTAATTCTTCACCAAATTATAAATAGAACGAACCTAATTTCTCTTGTTTAGCAGATGAACTAGCCGAACAACGCCCAGATATGAACATTAAAGTAACCTCCTTTACAGTAACGAAAAATCTATTAATACCTGGTCAGTCATTTCTGGTCAGAAAAGTTGATATTCATGCGTATTCAATGTATGTACTATTCGCTGATAAAGTGTCTTGCCCCATGACACAACACTATGACTCTGGTGATTCACAAATTAGTAATCCTTCGATCCTTAGTTTAACACTCTACGAACTGAGCCATTGTGCTTCTTAAGTCCATTATCTTGGTAAATATGACGTCGTAGGTCGGAGAGCTCCCTCTTTTTTTAGCTTGGATGAAACCCAAGAGCAACATATTGGACACTGTGAGAGAGCTCGCCAAATGCTGGGGCGTGCCTTTGCGCTATTTTTAGCTAGCCAGTGGGGAGTTTTTTGTATATATATGCGAGCTGTGAATAATCTAATATGGCCGTTCACATATGCATGCTTTTCTTAGCATTTACTAAATGCATTTATGAAAAGAACTAAACTCGTGTATCATCCCTTCTTTACCCATTGCCGCAGTGGTAGAATGTTCAACTTGAGACCAAGAAGTCCCTGGTTTGAGCCCTTTTGCTTGTTTGTTTGTTTGTTTACTTATTTGTTTGTTCCTTTGTGTTTATCATGGGAGTGACATAACGACATTTACCACTAGTGGTTTACAAATTTTGGTAACGCTATGTAATGACGTCTGTAATGGTTTCTCATATAATTATATGCCAACATCAAGCATAGTTCCACGCAATTTCTAAACGCGATTTAAAAGTAGTTTTAGGGTCATACAATAAATAGAACCTAACAGTCGTGCTCCTGTATTATTAAATTTATGAAGCGTGTTACGAATAAGTGACAAAATTCTTGGCAAGCCTCGCATTTCATCTCTTTTTACAGCTCGTTTAATAACTTCAATATTGGGATCAAACGTGATTTTCTATGCAATACCACCTGCTAGAACACCAGGGTGGTGTTGAAACCCAAACCAGAAAGGCGAGGGTTATGACTACCCCTAAGGGGTCTAGCAGATATTAGTGTATCAGAAAACCATTATTGCATAATATAGATCAATATAAGGTCATTTTCTCGCTTGAAAACTTGCAACAACGTTTTCAAAATAGAACATTTTTCCAGATCAAAGACTTGCGTCATCCCGACGACACTTCTATACGCGTTACTGCTGATGATGTCAATTTTGTAAAGAATGCAGAATACGTATACTGCACGTAAAGTGAAAAAAAAAAGAAAAGAATAAAAGCAACAACGAAAATGCTATGAACCAACAGCACGTGAATTGCCCTTCTCTCTCTCTCTCTCTCTCTCTCGCTCTCTCTCTCTCTCTCTCTCTCTCTCTCTCTCTCATACACTCACCCTCATTTTGGCAAACACACAAGCGCGCGCGCACGAACGCACTTATAAAGGTCTTAAGGGGTCCTAGAACGCGTTCCAAATGAGGAGTAGACAAATAATTGGCTTTTCGCACACGGTCCTAAATTAAACAACATCAACTCAAACAATACACTATCTACGCACGCGGACCTAAATTAAACAATGAAGCCGGTTAGGCACTCCGTGCCTGTTTTTATTTCAGAGGTAAAAAAAGAAACTAGCACAAAAAAGAAAAACGAGCACGGTGTCATATGCTTAATTAATTATATGTTTCATTGCAAAATCCCTTCAAAATAATAAGTTTTTTGTTTCTGTAGTTACATTGTGTGACATTTTTTATTCAAGATTTAAACGATTTTTTGGCCTTAATGATTTTTACAAAACAGATTTTAGCTTAAAAAATAAGCTACGTGCCTTTTTTCGCTGTTTTTGTGTTCTTTTATTAGCCAATAGCATGTAGCGTATTCCCAGGAAAAATATGGCATTTCACACTTTCATTTTTTTTAAAATATGAGAAATTGATATTTTGAAAAACTCATATTTTACGATATTTAAAGTTTAATAACTTTTTAAAAAGCACGGAAAGGTCCTGTTATCTTGTGAAAATAGATGAGTTTTGAGCTATTTTTTTAACATATCAAAAAATGGTAACTTTTTGGACATATGCTGATGAGTCCGGTACTACCTTAAGAATTATCAACTTTTAGGTTGATCTAAATAGGGAAATGCAACGTGCGATCTTGACATATTCAATCATAAGTTCTGTATTGTTTTAAGCCATTTCACAATGCATTTGGGTCAGTGCATTGGATTTAATTATCGTATCAGCTAGCAGCGAAGATTCGGGCGAGTCTGCGCATATGTGCCCACTCGCCAGAGTCTTTGTTTATCGTATACATCAAGCATGGATATGGTTGAAGGCCCATGCCAATTTTTGGACAATTAGGTTTGCAGGATGCGTCAGCTTTGACGTTTATGTGACTAAGCACCAGAATCTCGTATATATTATTATGCGGAACAACCTACCTCAGAATGTTGTGTATGCAGAAAGTGTAAACTGTTTCAAGTCCAGATTGGCCAGTCACTGGAATGGTGATAGTGTATACGAATATTGACCTTTATAGCTCATACAAGTTTTATGTGAATATTGACTTTAACACAAGTTTTATTATCAGTTTTGCTAAGCTAACTAGCAATCATAAGCCAGAAAATTACACATAAGTCACCAGAGCATTCTAAAAAGAAACAAGAGACTAAAGGATAAAAGTACCCAGTAGAAGGATGGGCTAAAAAGGGAATTAAGTGTCCTTACGGATGAGCCCAACAACGATCTTCAAGGTATCTTGAAAATATACCTAACATATAGCACGGAAGTTCATGTTTCTTTGTATAGGTTCGCAGAACTATTTTGTTAAGTAGGAAATTGTGATTGAATATAAAGTATTTATCCCTCGGACCATAATCGTTTTTTTTTATTTTCAGACTTAAAATTGAAGCACATATATTTTAGAGGGATGTGTGGGGTGAGGGGGGCTTAACTCCTACCTAGACCCACTTTTATTTTGGTAAGAATCTCTAACCCGTATGCCATTTTTGATATCAGTTTGGGCTGAGAGAATAAAGCTTCTTAGCTTCTCTCTCTCTCACTCTCTCTCCCTCTCTCTCTCTCTCTCTCTCTGTAATGTTCTGGATTCTTCTGATTTCATCGTATAAGCTGTGCGTCCTTTTTATGGGACATAGACAAATAGTGCAGACCCAGATCAGACACCACATTGCGGTGTCTGATCTGGTTCTCCTCTGTTTGCTTAAAAATGTTTAAATAAAATTTGGGAAAAAAGAAGAAAAGTACCACACCGACACTCATAAAATTGAATATTGGCTCGTTTTACTGATAAAAGTCGGCGAGTCCATTCGGTTTAAATGGGTTAAAAAAGGTAAAGGTTACTTATTCAACGTGGAAAGTCTACCAAAGTCTTCACCGGGTATGGATGGAACGACTAATTTTCCAGCAGAGCCCTAGGTGCATGTCATTACCTCCCCGATTATCCAGTCTAGGCCGATACTGCTGGTAACAGTACCCGGTTAGGTCACCACCCAGCACTGAAATAATCAGTCGATAGTCCCGCCGCTACCATGAATCGAGCCCGGGTCGCCAGCTTGGTAGTCCAACGCACTAACCACTCGGCCACAGAACCACCTTATAATAGTTAAAATGTGCTTTCAGATAACTCTGGGATGAGAATTTACTACACAGACAACTTGAGACCCTACGATATTGGAAACTTCCAAACGGGACAAAATGAAATAGAAATTCCAGCTGAATCACGTGATTTTATTGTGACTGGAAGTTGCAGTTCAACTTGTACATCCCGGATGTTGCCATATTCCATAAACATTTCAGCAGTTTACCTTCATATGCATGGCTTAGGTAGGTATAGGTGAACAAATTGACATTTCGTAGTCAGTGCATTTGTATATGTAGTTTAAGGTTGTCCGCCTAACTTCTGATGAATTCGTTTATAGGGCGTAGTGGGATTAAATGTCTCATGGAACAAAATGAAAACCTCTTAAAATCCAATTAATTCACCAGCGCGACGCGCTGGTAATATACGTTAGTAAACTTCCATTGGGCGCGTGTTCGATTCGGGCCTGTTCCATTAGCAAGTTGCGGAAATGGATCGAGTGTTAACTCCCCAGCAGCAGTGTATTTTACTGTTCTTTCTCAGACTCCCCGTCGACCAAGCTGCTTCCAAAGTTCAACCATTGCTTTGGATACCGGATTGCTTCTAAAAGCGAAAATGCCTATTAGACACCTTACCACAGAGCTAGAATCCCGATCCAACATGGACTCTTCGGATATTCTAGACTAAGTGTGACGGAATAACTAGATGTAGATGGGTCAGTTTCAATATGCCCCCTGGGCATTATGTGCGTTGTCTTCGATTGAGGAATATGATTGAATGACTTAATAAATACTGCTGGGGAGGGGTTTAACTCTACCATTATTCAGTGTGTTCATGAGCAGAGTCTTACTGATATATGCATATTTCATGTGTTTTATTTGCTTCCATGGATCATCTATATACAAATCGTTAACTAAAACATAAAATACCCAGAGCTTGAAGCACATGAAACGCTGAAAAAGTGGCTTCAGCAAATGCAATATTAAAACACTATATAAGTTCTTAATAACTGTAAAACGCCATGCGATGGAACTAAGCTTTTTTAAAAGCTACCCTTTTAAGAATTAATTTTCCATTTGAAGTTTTTTGTTTGGTACAAGAAAAAAGTACAGAAACCAATGTTCCATAAAACAAGACTAGGGTTAAGACGTTTCATCTATCCCATAAAAGTAATCTACAAATACTTGAAGAAAAACACACACAAAGAACCTACAGCAACAACAAGACATAACCTTCCACAATGTAGTGAATCTACAAACTAAGAAAAAAGAATAATCCAGAATAATTACGAGACCCGTAACGCATGCTTCTATTGTTATAAATGGACAATAATTAAACAAACGCATTCGTTGTTCGCATGTTCAACTTACTTAGGCTTTAGTTTTGCAACCTTCATGCATACCAAAATTCTTTCTCAGTGTAGCAGACAATACCAATGTTCCTGGCCACAGACCAGGATAAATTTCTCGTGTCCGTTCACTATTAACGCCGTTTTATAACTTTTGGGACCTGGTATAATCTATTTGAGACCCAATTACCTACTATCCAGTCAAGTAAAGCATCTGAGCCACATCGTCAGATACATGTCTTTAAGGTTTGCGACCATGACATGCTTAAACCAACTTTCTCAGCTACAGACACTAGCATGTATAGTGAAAGTTTACATGTAGCAAGTTTAGCTATTGTACTGTCCATAGAGCGAATAGCAACAGGTCTGATCAGACTACGTGGACGTGCAGGCTGGCTCGAGGTTATAAAACTTTTTTCATGCTCAACTTAGCTAAGCACAAAATATGAACTACTCATAAAAACTAAAAATCCGAAAAATGCAGATAGTTTTTGCTTTGAAACACTCAGATGTTGTATCTACCCTGCTAATAAATGTTAAAATGCCTCCACTCATTTTCATTTTAACATTTATGAACGGGATTAATTTCATGCTAAGCTGAGGTGAGCATGAAAAAGTTTATAACCTTGGGGCCAGGTATGCGCCTTTGTTGTTGGCATACTTCTCGAGACGAGACCCAGTTCTCATCATAGATAATTATGTGTCTTATCTTGATATAGTTAATAATTTGACATTTGTGTAACACATTCAAGAAGGCGTAAATCCCTGGGTGGCCAAAGTACCTGTTCCATTTTGAATACTATGTACTTTCTTTTTCGTTCGTTGGTCCACTTTCAAAACGCTCAAATGTCAACTATGACCTTTGACTTTTCCATTCAAGCGTCCATAGTATTAGTTATTCAGTTTGATTGCAGGTTGGTCAGCAAGTCTTGCCATCA
>CAXHUL010000616.1:0-83088 GCA_964019695.1 Loripinus fragilis
TCGAAATCGCGTTTTATTGTGATAATGCAGATCATTTGCCATATTTACATGCCAGTGTTACGTGTTTAGACATTACTACATAACGTTACTGTAAAAATTCATTGTACAAACCACTAAAATTAATAGTGGTGTATCGATGTTGATACATGACGTTATACATGTATCACTCCAAGATGCGACGCCATGTGATAATCCATTCGAAACAATTTTACAATAACAGTATTTTTCCTTTTAACCCTATGCTTAATGGAATTTCCCGTCCTTATCATTTGGACGAATCCATTTCGAATTTTGGGGTAACCCGTTGTTAGGTAATAAATTTCAATTTCATTCAAAAATTAAAAGTACATTTTGTACACAAACAGTGCAAAATCAGATCTGATCTAGTTTCTTACTGTTCGCTGATTTCCCATAAATGGGTTAATAGTTTAGTTTTTGGATAAAACCAAGCTGGAAGTTAGTTTGCAAATATATAGATTATATGTATACTCTATATTGTTAACAAGTTTATATTTTGCAGTGAACACAATTTTCTTTGCACCCTATCCATAGCATAAAAAAGCCGGCGTCAGATCTGGGTCTGTACCGTTCGCCTATGTCCAAGAAAAAGGACGCTAGGTTTATATGTATATGGATTAAAATGTGACTTTATGTATATGCGTTAAGTACATGTTCCAAAATCTCGTGAGCTAACCGAATTGTTTTATGGGACTTCGAGTTTTATTACATACACTGATCTGCCTCTGATCTGGGTCTGTTCTGGTTGCTTATGCCCAGAAAAATGACACAGTGCTTTTACGATTGCACGAGGGCCTCGTGTAATTAAGGGGATATAACTTTCAAAAGCTCTTACTTGCATGAAAATTTTACTGTATAAACAAGAATTGCTTTTTTGTCAAGGAGACGGATACCTATGGCCACATTGTTGTATGAACAACTTCTACATCTCACATAGATCACTTTAGGCCCCAACATACAGCTTTTGAGCAATCAGCAGCATGATTATCAGTCTTTTTTAGAGTTACTTCCTGGTTTGATACCGTAACAATCACAGGGGGTTAACTCAGTCACAGTGCGGGGTGATTCTTTATGAAAGTTGTCAATGATGCTTTATGAAAAGGGTTACAGATTCTTTACTTTGGGTTAATGATTCTTGACAAGATGCGATGCTCATGCCAGAAACGGGATGAAAATGGTTATATTAGACAGTTTTAGAGTCAAATTTTGTTAAAAGACATATAAGCAGCATGTTTTTATGATAGTCTGTGCATTTATCATACAGTTTAGCTATCCAACAATTCACCAATTACAATAGAGATGCTAAGTTGCAACAAATGCCATATGTGTATATTTCATAGTTTTATCGAGCAAAACATGCTTGGAAACGAACCATTATATTATATATTTGGTATATGAAGCTTAAATTCTTCCTTAAATATACGTTTTAACCAATTTCAAAAAATTTCGAAGTTAATGGTTCTTTATGAAAGGTTACAAATGCTTTATGAGCCTAAAAATCGGGTTACAGGTTCTTTTAGAAAGTTGTTACATATTCTTTATGAAAGAAGCTACAGGTTCTTTATGAGACAAATGCAATTTCGTCCTGATATACAGCCGTAATGCATTTTTTGCACCAATAAATGGGCCGCAATATGAGATTTCCAACAATGTGGTATGTGCGAGCACCAAAGGCTTAGACCAGCCTGCGCATATGTGCAGCCTGATCAGAGCCTTTGCTAGTCGCTTAAAAACTATTGACCGATTAGCATTTGAAGTTTCTTAGCTTAAAAGGAGGCCGCACAGGCTCGTCTGAGCCTATTCGTGCCAAAATGCCACAATGTCCATGTGCAGATCCAGAGGGGGGATAGGGGGTCCCGACCCCACCCCTGGAAAATCACAAGTTATAGTTATATGGGTTTCGATTGGACCCCCACCCCTGGAAAAAGTTGGACCCCCCTGGAAAATGTGTAATAAAACCATTGGACCCCCTCTTTAAACTGTAAAATAAGTACCCCCCCCCCCCCCCCCCCCCTGCCCCTCTGACAAAAAACTCCTGGATCTGCGCATGGTGTCCCGGTAGAAATATATTTGGCGGAGTTGGGTTTTGTTGATGCTGTACTGGAAAAAAGTTGAATTTCGACCTTAAGACCCCATCCCCAGGGTCTGGGGAGGTAGGAGAGGGGGGTAGGAGAGGGGAAGTCAACAATTTTTCCGTCATGTTAGGGCATCCCACACTTAACTGGGCAAGCTTGCCCTATTTCCCCACAGACCACAAATCCCAGAATCATCAAGAATCGATGTTAGGATTCGCGGAGAATTGTATTTTTTTTCAATTCATTCGTTATGTTCTACGATTCAGTTACGAAATAGGTAAGAAACAGTTACTAATATTCGCGGGATTCGTCTGGATTCGGCCTTAGTGCCGAATTCACTACGATGTACAATAACCCTATTAATAAGTATAAGAATGCTTGCTAGTTTTTGTGAAAGACATATTTGACATTTATTTGAATTACATATATCATATTGTCGTTTCATTACACTTAGTTCGCAAATGTTTAGGTGAACATTGGTTGTATGCGTTGCCTAGCAACAACAAATGCCAAAATTCCATAAATTTTCAAATACACGAGAATTTTGTTGCCATGGAAACAAAACTGTGAATTTAAATCAAGGAACTTAATATGTCTGAGGGTTTGTTTGTGTATGCAGTACTGTTAAAGCATTACTAGGCTACTATTTTATGTTTTCCATTAAAGTTGTGTAAATATGAATGTGGGTGGGGTAAATTATAGGACGGCAGGCATGTTAAAATTTGATAAATTCTGAAATCAAACTACCACAGTATCTATAATTGAGGGTCAAATGGTTTCTAATCTGTGACACTGAATAGGTACATGTTAACGATATCAGACGACAGTGTATAAGGCCCTGCTTTAACATTACTGTTTCCATAGCAACGCTTAGAATTAGATGTATCACAGCGTGAACGCACCCCTTTGACAGGTCATGTTCTGTTGCCTAGCAACCATAACAAAATGCCTACCAAAAGAAATAAATTAGGTGATTAAATAGATGACATATAACTACAATGAAATATCATCTAATTGTATGTCCATTTTACTTGATTCAAATTTTATGAGGTAGGGCTCAGTTATTTTTGACTAACCCTCGTAGATCACGAATTAGTTGAGAATACACCGAATGCAGCACGAATTGGGTACGAATTAACAGAAATCCGCGAAGATTCGTGGTGATTCGCAAGATTTTCTCTCACCTCTCACGACAGTTATAAAAAAAAGCCCATCCATGCTTGGGTGGGGGGGGGGAGGGGGATCAGTTCCAAAATGAACGTTCCTCGTTTGTCGGCAGTAGAATTGATCCTGCAACTTGAGTGTCTTAAACAGCTACTTATATTGCTAGAAGAAAACAACTACGTTAATGTCGAGAGGCCCTGGCCCTGGCTCTTTGACTTGGAAAAATATGGTAGCTCACCGTCAGGAAAACCACCAGCCAGGAGCTACTGACTGATCCTGATTGTGCTCCTGAATCTGCCAAATTTGTTTCAACTTCCAGGACTGGCTCGAATGTATGCGCGTGATGGGGTAGTTACTCTAAGGGAAAGTCCTTCTACTATCTCTTCCTTGGTTTCATTGCTTGTCTTAATATCCCGATTACCCATGAATGAGTTGAGAGTAGCTACGAATGCCTAAGAACGCATCCGAATCGATTACGATTCAGTTACAATGTCCACGAATGCATTAGGAATTTGATACGAATCAAGCACGATTTTTCGAATTGGGGAATTCGTGGCCAAGTTTTGAACAGTTCAAATTTTTTGATCCCAATTCCCGATACGCCTACGAATTGCAAGAACTGACTACGGATGGTATGATTCAGTTATTATTAAGATCTTCGCGAACTGAGTACGTTTAAGCCCACGAATCCAAATATTTGTCAATTCGTGGCGATTCGTGGGATTCGGGCCCTGTGTGGAATAGGGGTATAAAACAGTACTTTTTGCACATACTTTCACTTGAAACTGACAAGAACCCTTCTTGAATCAGCGGAAGGTGGCGAATGAACGTACTTGTATATATCTGTTTTCATGACCAATCTCCAGGAAATAATGGACTTTGGTTGGGTCGCAATGGAACTCACGAACCCTTGATGAACAGCTGGGCTTGCCTCCGACTGAGCTACGGGACCCAATAAAATTATACTCTCATATGAATATTACCGATAGCATGAAGGTGTACCACTGGACTGATATTGCCCCTATGAATCCATACTAACCGGTACCATTCCAAATCAGTGATAGAGTGCTTGACTCAGAATCGAGGGGTTGTGGCTTCGAGCCTCACCGGCGTTACTGCGTTGTGTCATTGAGCAAGACACATTTATCCTTGCTTAATACTGGTTCAACCCAGGAAGACCCGTCCCGACATAGCTGAAATATTGTTGACTGCGACATAAAGAATCAAATCAAACAAACAATCAACAGCTACCATTCCACATCTTATCTTATGTTGTCTAGAAAATTAATTTATGTCTGTTCAAACATCTTTGAGATAGTAGAACAAAGAAGTATTTTAGAGGAATGATGATTTAGTTAAAATACATCAATATCAATAAAAACAAGCAAATTCAGAGAATTTATGTCCCCCGCCATTATTGTTTATTATTTAAATGAGAAAAAATGAATAAGTTCAAATTACACAAGGTACCCACTATCCATTCACTTTGACAGTAAAAATGCCAGAAAAATGGCTAAGTTCGACTAGCGGAAAAAGTGATAAAAAGTAATCTGAGGATTATATCCAAACCACATGCATATCTTCAGACCATGTCCAAAACAACTGTGAAGTTGCGCACACAAGGTACCCACTATCTTTTCACTTTGATAGTAAAAACACTTAAAAATGACTAAGTTCAAATTGCAAAAAAAGTGACAAAAAATAATCTCAGGATAATATCCAAACCACATGCATATCTTCAGATCATGACAAAAACATCTGTAAAGTTTCAAAAGAATCGGCATAAAACTGTAGGAGGAGTTGCGCACACAAGGTACCCAGTATCCATTAACTTTGACAGTAAAAACGCCAGAAAAATGCCTAAGTTAAAATAGCAGAAAAAGTGATCTTCAGATCATGACAAAAACATCTGTAAAGTTTCAAAAGAATCGGCATAAAACTGTAGGAGGAGTTGCGCACACAAGGTACCCAGTATCCATTAACTTTGAAAGTAAAAACGCCAGAAAAATGCCTAAGTTAAAATAGCAGAAAAAGTGATAAAAAATAATTTGAGGATTATATCCAAACCACATGCATATCTTCAGACCATGTCCAAAACACCTGTGAAGTTTCAAAAGAATCAATATAAAACTGTAGGAGGAGATGCGCACACAAGGTACCCACTATCCATTCACTTTGATAGTAAAAATGTCAGAAAAATGGCTAAGTTCAACTGGCGGAAAAAGTGTTAAAAAATAATCTGAGGAATATATCCAAACCACATGCATATCTTCAGACCATGTACAAAACACCTGTGAAGTTTCAAAAGAATCGATATAAAACTGTAGGAGGAGTTGCGCACACAAGGTACCCACTATCTTTTCACTTTGATAGTAAAAACGCCTAAAAATGACTAAGTTCAAATTGCGAAAAAAGTGACAAAAAATAATCTCAGGATAATATCCAAACCACATGCATATCTTCAGACCATGACTAAAACATCTGTAAAGTTTCGAAAGAATCGGCATAAAACTGTAGGAGGAGTTGCGCACACAAGGTACCTACTATATTAGGGGGACGGAAGGACGGAAGGACGGAAGGACGGAAGGACGGAATGCCGAAAACTATGTCCCTCCGCTTTTCTTCGAAAAGGCGGGGGACAATAAAATAAAACATATGAATAAAAAATCATATCTCACCAGACTTTATAATTGGGCCGCGACGCCAGAAACCCTGTCTTCGGTGTTTCCGACAAAGTGAGATTTAAACCATCCTGCTTAGCTACAGAGACTTGCTAGAAAATTAAATTTTTGCTTGTAGCACATCTAGATATGATAATTTCCAATAAGCGATTTACAAAGGCGCTGATCAGACGGCGCGGATGCGCTAGCTGGTCTGTGCCTTTCTTGTTCGCAACCACCAAAGACAGGGTTACTCTCGGAAGCGCATATGTATCGATATCAATAATTGAGCCGTGACATGAGATTTCCAACAATGTGGTATGTGCGACCAGCAAAGCCTCGGATCAGCCTGCGCATACGCGCAGTCTGATCAGAGCCTTTGCTGGTCGCATGAATATTATATGAGCGTTAAGCTACTGATTGAACATCATTTGGAGTTATCTAAGCTTTAAAGGAGGCTGCACAGGCTCGTTTGAGTCTACTTGTGTCAAAACGCCACATTGTTGGAAATCACATGTCACGGCTCATTTTAGCTACAGCGTTGAGCCAAAATCTGTGAGCCACGCTGTAAATAGAGGTTTTGTGCCTGGGTAGGCCAATCTCATTATATTTTGATTATAACTTTACATGGTTAAAACTGATCCCATGAAGGTGTGTCGCATACAACACTTAACCACCAACTCCCAAAGTCAAGGACACAACTTTAGCTCAAGACTGGTCCGGAATCTAATGTATTGGCACAACTCTCAGCCACCATCTCCCAAGTTCAAGGTAACAACTTCAACTCAGATGTCTGACCATCGATCATACGTGCTTCGAGTCCTTTCTGAATCTCAATAACAGTTTAAGACAACTTCATGAAACATATATCAATCAACATAAGACGACGTGTAATACACAAGGACTTTAACTCTGTTTTATCCTTTTAAAAAAAAAATATATGACCCGTTAAAACGGAAAATTGTAGATTTTGCAATTTAATCGTGTCCGCTCTGTAGTAGAAGTACCTCGCCCAAAAACAGTTTATTATATGGTAAGACTAGAAATATTTTCTTCTAACCTGCATGGACATCGATAAGATCCTCTTGCCAATTACAACAAAGCTGTCTGCTTTTGTCGTATGCTGAATGTTTTTGAAGCCTCTTAGGCAAACAATGTAGACCCAGAACAGACTGTTGCAGTTTGCTTCTGTGCTAATATAATGGCAATAATCTAAACAAATATATGCAGCAGCCGACTTGGGTGTAATGATCAAATGCAGCTTTTGGCTAGCTTTTTGAGGTTGCATCAGACGTAAGCTCATTCATCCTTTGACTTTTATGCTTGATTGTCACTCACCCAATGAAGACATGTTTTTGCATTTTTGGAGACAGATGGTGCAGATTTGTCCGCATCTATGTTGTTTCTGTCAATTTTAAAAACTACACACAATATATCAAGTCTAGCTAGCTTTTATAGCTCAAGAAGAAAATGCACGGAGCGCCTTGGAGCCAGCTTGTTTGCTTTAATCACTTTTCGTGCTACATCAAACGCTATTCAAGGGCGGATCCTGAAATTTTTGTCGGGATGCGGGGAAGGGGGACCAAGCCTTTGTAGAAAGAGTACTTGAGGGTACCCCCTCCCAAAAATCACACGTACCCTTTCCCCGAGGTATGTGACTTGGATAATGCATAAAAGGATAATGTTCGCATATACATGAAGGAACCAATGAAGCTTGGCTTTTTAATGGCCAAAACTTTAGATGTGCAGTAAGCTTAAGTGAGGATTATCGCCCGTACAGACACAAAAGCCGTACACTTTTCTTTATCACACCAGGTAGGTGGCAATCGAAAACGTTAATAATATCGACGAACGCAGATCAAAAAATCGATAAAACAGGGTTTTCTATTGTCATTTGTCGCCCGATTGACAATCGTAAACACCGTTTCTTGCGATTATTATCCGCGTTCGTCGATTGTTAAGAGCGTTTTCAATTGCCGCCTACTCGGTATGTTTAATCCCAATACTGCACGAGCTTTGTGCATTGCTAGATGTTGTTTCGTTTTCAAATTATGAGTAAACAACTCCAGCGAAGAGAACTATAATTGCAGCTGCAGGTATCAAGAACGAGAAATCTGGCGTCTGGGACAGGGTTCACAAATAGTCTGCTTTTTATAGGTTATTTGTTAGATTCTAATGATTGGATATATCATTCGGCGAGGCAAGTTTGCGAATTTTGAAAAAAAATCATTTGTATTTCCTTTGGGTACTCAAAAGAACCATCTAAATGAGACGTTTCTTTTGAGAATCAAAGCATGTAAATAGTTGTTGTCTACATGTCTCTTTTTGTTTATCAAGAGCAGACTAACAAGTAAGATTAAAGTTATTATGGACAATGTTTGCCTTAATCTTTCATGCCTGTGTGGGGCGCAGTGGCTCAATTGAAGGTTTGCTAGTTCGAGACTCACAGACGTCAGAGGCACTGTGCTGTGTCCTAGAGCAAGACACCGAAACTGGTATAAATAGAAGGATAAGAAATCGTCCCGATCCGACTGGGATGAAAAATATTAAAGCAAACATATATTTTACCGGCTGCTTATTACTGGATCCATCCAGGTAGACCCATCCCAACAAGGCCGAAAGATTGTTGACTCGGGTGTAAAGAATCAAGCCATGCAAGTCAAAACAAGCAAACGAACAAACCAAATGCTCCTACTCTGCCCTGTCAGGCTCAACTCTCACTAATTCATGTGAAGTCCCTCCAAATATGCTGAGCCACCCCAACCCCATCAATCCACCGCATGCTCCTTTGGGAGTTTCAAAAAAGACATATTGATGTCCCGGATACAATGCTACAGTACTGGATGCTGACAGCATGGTTTGAATATTTATGATGCATGGGAGGATCCAGAAAATCTGTCTGGGGGGTTGGGTGCCCTGAAAACTCTATTTTAGTTTTTTTCATAGAGGGCAGTGCGGATCTGGCCTCCTTTTCAAAGCATTTAGACCCAAGGGGTCCAACTTCTTCTCGAGGTTGTCAATAACAGTATTTCGAAGGAACATATAACAACTTGTGATCTTCCAGGTGGGATGCAAACCCGCTGTCCCCCACCCTCGGGACACGCACATGCGATGCTTAGCTAACAATCTGAACTCTGTAGCTCAGTCAGTTGCCTATCTGCTTAATATGCAAGCAGACAGGAGATCGCACCCAGCATATTTGTCATGGAGAGTTGTTTCCTCTCCTGATGATATAAGAAGACCAAGTTGCCAGTTACTTGTATAAGAATGAGCAAAAGTAATGGTTAACTGCCCTACAGTAGGCTTGCATAAGAACACTGTAGTTAAGTTGACCACACAACAAATCAAACCAAACAACAGTTAAATTAAACCAAATAAGAGACTATGTCTCGGCATCACTGATATAATATTGAAATAAATCGTAACCTTAATCGTAATGATAGGGCGTAATTTGCTTGACTTGCGGCAAATTTGGATGGGATTGGGCCCTTTTAGTCTCTCCCTGTCTCTTGGAGGAGTCCCAACATGACAGAAATATTGTTGACTGGGCCGTTAAGTCTTAATTCAATCAATAAACAAGTCAGGGCTGCAGTAATAGGTCTAATTGCCTTGATATTTGATTCTAAAACCATTAACATCTTCGCAAATTCTTTCATAAAGCATCCGAACCCTTTCATAAAGAACCAGTTATCCATCATTCGTACAGGTAAAGAACCTGTTACCAAAATATGTTACTGATTCTTTACCACTTTTTTTGACTTGTCAATATTAGTCATTTAAAATAAGCCCTTTATAGTTTTACATGAGGAGAAAATTGATTATTTCAAACGTATGTGCATCATCTAAAGTGGTCCTGCATCTAAAATGGTCCTGGCATCTATTTTGGGCCCAAATTGCCTCTAAATTGGTCCCGGCTGGCATCTATTATGGCACGCTAGGCAGACTCTAAAATGATCCCCGTTATATTCCTGTGCATCATCTAAAATGGTCCTGCGTCTAAAATGGTCCTGGCATCTAAAACTGCGCAGAAATGTTTAAGTAGGTATGTGTGCATGAGTTTATTGTTTCACTTTTATTAATTTACTGACCGCAGCATGATAAAACCAACAAACTGACAATGTGCTTCTAGTGAAACATCAGAACAAAAAGATGGGGCATCCGCACAGTCGGATCACGACAGTGTGTCCGTTTAAATGCACAGTTATTGCGCTTCCTCGCTGTGTGATCTGATCAGCATATACATATTTTTGCTGTTTATATAGTGTTGTACCGGCGATTACTAAAAACGAAACCTAAAGACGTGGACGAGCAGTCTGGTTTGACTTTTACCTGGTCTGAAACCCCGAAATCAGGTTTTCCTGCTGCAAGAGTTGAAGACAGCTGTGCCATTATACTCGTATTCGCAATATAGTGTAAACAAAATAAAAAGCAGAAAACTTTTATCAGTTCATATGTCGCATATGTCACAATACTCTCCATTTTAAATTCCAATTTTTGTTGTTTCGTTGTTAATTTCAAGGAACAAGATGGTGAAGTTTTCGATTCTTAATTACTGTTGCTTTGGCGTTGGTGCAGTTCAGGTTTTGTGTGAATTTTCTCGTGGTATATTATAGAATCCCGCCACCCCGTATAATGACAACCGATCCTAAATTATCAATACAGGTTCCGAGAAATAACCTATTCTCCTCATATAAAAGACCTTTCCCTCAATAAAAATTCTGGTCCGGAAAATATCCAACCAACCATATTAAAATTTTCCCAATTTTATACATATATCTCCAGAAATATGGTCCTTTGGAAAAGGGACAATCGAATAACTGAACGATATACGAGCTGACCAAATGGGGTATTGTTTAACTCAAAATATTCAAATAAACTGAACCGCATCTGTACAAAAGAATCAGAAAATCATGTGCACATAGCGACTACTCAGATCAGCATGCCTTGGGCATCTGTTGTGTGCGCTGGGTCTTCGCTGTGTGTCCAATGCTCAGAGAGATGCTAAAACACAAGGTTTCCTCATACAAAAAGAGAAGACCCTGATCAGAATGGGCGTATGCCAACTCATGGCGAATGAATGTTGTTTTTTAAAGGTGCGATAAATTATGAATGGGTTAGCTTGGAGCTACCATTTTCTATAGAAATCTATTTTTGCTCAAAGTTGTCCCCAAATAGTGTTCAGCTGTCCGCTACCCTTTTGAAGATCCACATAAAATGTAAACAAGATTGGCCAACACGCCTCTGCGATATTGAATTCAGAAAATCTGAGTATAGCCGCGCTATAATGCATTTCATGTTGTAAAAATATCAATCAATGTCCATAACTCCGTTACAAATTTATATAAACCGACCGGTAAAATTCCATCCAAGATCTTGCCAATATAAGTACATATACTGACGGGCTTTAAAAACGCTACACTAACTTCCTGCTATATTTTACAAAAGACAGTTAAATGTAAACTTTCTTTGCTTCGATGATGTCGTCATGAAGTGGCTTCTTCAGTCAACACTTAAGTTTTAATCTGAAACTAAACTCGACGACGTTATTTAAGAAATAGATCAGCTCCAGCAGTGAATTGTTGAGTAATAATTCACTGTTTGGAGGTCAGTTGTAAAGAAGATCAAATCACGAGCGCGCAGCGCGAGTGATTTATCGTCGTACAACTGACCGACGTCGCATACCTTTACATGTAATTGTAACGTCTTTCAAGCGTAAAAACGACGTTACACCGTCTAACGCCATGAGTGACGTCATTTTCTAGTGACGTCAGCTATCACACACTTTAGCAGTGAATTATAGTGCGATATATCACAGTTTGTTACCGTTGGCTCTATAGGCGGGGTGTGTTAGAATGCTTAATAATTCCAACTCAATGCTTTTATCGTTTTTTCGAAGATTTGATTGGTCCGTTGGCAAAATTAAATTGTTTTTACACTTCGATAAAAGCCCATGCGTAGGAATATTTGATAACAGTGGTAGATTGTGTTAATAATAACGAACTGTACATAAAACTATAACACTTTCACCAGTTTAAATATAGTTAAGTGTGTTCTAAAGCGTATTTAAAAGCCCTTACGCTGTAAATGGTGGTGCATCTTCAAAGGAACAGCGGAACTCTAAGAAATGAACAGGATGGGGAGTTATGTGACGTCACTTAACAAACGGTCACGTCATTAAAGAGAATCGTCATCAAAACAATGTCTAGGCTCACATCAACAACGAAATGTTTCAACGCAGTTTGAACTTGTCAAATCGCACTTTTAAAATTGACGCTAAGATCTTAGATCTACTTCGGAGATTTAAGGCAGGACTTGTGAAGGTAAGTGCTTCGATTCGTGCCGTGGTAGGACCTTTCAATGAGCCCAGCAAGCTGTGCGTATATTTGACATAGGAAAACATTTCCCAAACTAAATGGAGTTGTTTTGAGCCCAATCAGCCCATACTCACATATTCGCCCCAAATAGGGTGCAATTTCAATCATTATTTAGCAAAACAAAGTTCTCATTTACTATTTTTGAACTGACAGAATTTTCAAGATGGCTGCCCGATCGTTCATAGACAGCGGTTCTGAACTATTTTTCTTCAGTGGGCTTTTAAATTTGAACTTTTGTCAACAACCTTTTACAAATATGCTGTTTTGTTCCAAAGTTGGAATTATAAGGAATGAAATTTAATTTTTTGGTTTTTATCGATGTGTAAACTCCGGCGAATCACTCACAAATTTAACATAAAGCCCTTCAATTTGTGAGTGATTCGCCGGAGTTTACACATCGATAAAAACCAAAAAAAAATTTCATTCCTATAGTAAAGTTTTCGTCACTGAAACATTTCTTAAGTAGCAGAGTTTTTAAGTCGTCAAATTAATGGGTACACACAGATTAACGTCGAAAAAGCAGAACCTTTGTATCACAGACCTGCCAATTAAAATGAAAGTCATTCCTCGATGACTTACAAAGTTCATGACACACATTTGATGCTTCTGGTGTTTCTTGATTTAAAGAAATAGGGAATCTTTCACTGATAAAATTTGTCAAATGAAAGAGTTGACCCCTATCTCAAAGAATTTACATTTTAGATGCTTTAAATAAATTTGAAGTGGGCAATTTTTTTTCATGTGTTACTTATAAATGCACACTCTTTATTATGCAATCAAATTGATTGCTTTGCATTCTTTTTTGAGACATACATTAAAGCTGCTATCCTGGTGTAGCGTTTTTAAAGCCCGTCAGTATATATAAAATTGGGTGGAATTCCATCCATTTGTGCTCACGATATCGAGTGGAAACGGAATTCTGATCGGCATCACTCAAGGGCCATAAGTTACAAGTTGGAGAAAACTGACAGGCAACAATCACAGCTTGTCTGTATCAAAGCATATGCAAAATTTCGCCAAGTTCTGTGCATGTATCCTGTAAATATTAAGCCGAAACGAAATTAAGACTTCAATTAAGGGCCATAACTGTTATAAATTTGAAAAACTGGCAGGTAACAATCCCAATATAGATCTTGTCAATGTAAATGTATATATAAACATTTGGTGTAATTATCCCCACGCTTTTTTAAAAAAAGCGAGGGGGATATTGTAACCGCCTCCGTCCGTCCGTCCGTCTGTCCGTTATGCTATCTCCTCCTAAACCATCAGACGAAAGTCAACCAAATTTGGTGTGTGAGTTACTCACATGAATGGGACGTGCAACGTCAAACTGTTTTTGGCCCCGCCCCCTGGAGCCCTGGGGAGGGGCCAAAAGGTCAAATATCATTTAATTTCAATTACATAGCCAATTTCAAAGATTTTTATACCAAACTTTGTGTGTGTTCTCACAAATAAAAGATACAAAACATATCAGACGGGATTTGCATCATGTCGCCTGGGTCATGCCCCAGGGGTGGGACTTTGGGGCGTTGGGGTGTCAAGGGTGGGGGGGGGTCAAAAAAATTCAAATATGGTCATGTGGCATATCAAATCGACGGAGATGACGAGCAGAACAGAATGCAAGTCACCCTAGGGTCAAACTGGCGACATTGGAGGTGAGGTCAAAAGGTCAAATATCATTACATTTAGACTACCATGTCAATACCAATTTTTGTATGCGTTCTTACAAATAAAATATTTCAAACATATTGAACATAATTTTGACTCTGTTGCTGGGGTCATGACCCAGGGGTGGGACTTGGGGGTGCTGGGTCGATCAAAAACTTCAGCGTGGGGATTTGCGATGGCACCCAATCGACTGTGCATTCTAGTTCCAATTTGTTCTCAATGTATTTGTTCTTAAGATATTGAGCGAAAACGGAAAGGTAAAAGTAAATAAATGGCCATATCTCTGTTATAAATTTACGAAAAAATGACAAATAACAATCCCAACCTACATCTTTTTATATCAATGGACATACAAAATTTGGTCAAATTCTATCAATCTGAGTGGAAAATGAATTCTAGGTGAATTTCTGACAGCAGTCAAGGGACATAACTCTGTTACAATTTTTTGAAAAATAATGTGAAGCAAACCCAATCTGGATATTGTCTATATAAATGTAATACACAATTTGATAAAAATTTCTATCAATTTGTTCTCAAGATATTAAACTGAACGAAATTACGACGGAATGACCAACGGATGGATGGACAGAATGACAGACATCCCAAATCAAATATGCAACCCCTTTTCATAGAGGATCTATAATTAAAATCAAGGGTTTCATAGTAATGTTATCTCACTTATGAACCTTAGGCTCAAGGTAGCTGAAATCAACTAGAGCCACTAGAAGTTAGTTTTTCTATCCAGAGGCTTAGGGTTAGTATAACTGTACAGAAGCAATGTCTCTGCTTCCAGAAGCCAGTTCTACTTGCCAGAGTCACACTCATTGCTGCTAGAGGCAGTACTGCTGTCAAGAGTTTCTGTTTTAGCAAAATATCAGTACTATATTATCTGCCGGTAGAGGTCGGAACTACATCCCAGAGTCCCTGTTTCTGCAACCAGTGGCCAGTATTACTACCCGTAGCCTCACTCATTGCCACTAAAGATCGTTACTGCTATCCAGAGTCACTATCTTTGCCACTAGAGGTCAGTACTGTTATCCAGATTCCCCGCCTCTGTCACCAGAGGTCAATAATAGTAACTATAGGTCACGAATCTGCTTCTAGAGGTCAGTAATGCTATATAGAAACCCTGTCTCTGCAACTAGAGGTCGGTACTATTATCCAGAGTCCATAACTCTGCAACTACCGGCCAGTATTAGTATCTACGGTCCCTGTCACTACTATTAGAGGTCAGGTAAATTATCCAAAGTCCCAATTTCTGCTACTAGAAGCCAGTACTACTATATTCAGAGGCCCTGTCTCTCCCATAGGAGGTCAATATTAGAGTCATTACCACTGGAAGTCAGTACTAGTACCTTTGTTACAGTCACTGCTATTATAGGCCAGCACTAGTAACCATAGTCATGGTCTCTGCTACTAGAGTTCAGTACTCGTATCCATAGTCTCAATTTCTGGTACTAGAGGTCTGTACTAATAATCATTATCCAAGTCACTCCTAATAGATGTCATTTCTAGCATCCATAGTTTCAATCTCTGCTGCTAGAGGACAGAATATGCATCCATAGTCCCAGACTCAACCACTAGAGGCCAGTGATTTTATCCAGTGTCCTAGTAATTGCTACCAGAGGCCAGTATTTTAATCCATAGCCCCAGTCTCTGCTATGTATCCTAGTCAATGTCTCTGCTACAAGAGGTCAGTACTAATATCAATGGACCCAGCCATGGCTACTAGAGGTATGTAATGGTATCCAGCGTCCCTGTCATTGCCACTGGAGATAAGAACTAGCATCAAGAGTCCTAGACATTGCCACTAGAGATCAGAACTAGTATCCAGAGTCCCTGTCACAGCCACTAGAGATCAGTGCTAGTATTTAGACTCCCAGTCATTGCCACTAGAGGTCAGTACTATCATCCAGAGTCCTGGATATTGCAACATGAAATCAGTACTTGTATCTAGAGTCCATTTCATTCACACTAAGTGTCAGTTAAAGTATCCAGAGTCCCTGTACTAATGTTAGAGTCCCAGTCATTGCTACAGGAGGTCAGTTAAACTGCACAGAGTCCCTGGCAATGCAACTAGAGGTCAGTAAAAGTGTCCAGAGCTCTGTTATTTCCACTTAAGACCAGGGTCAGTATCAAGGGTCCCATTCATTGCCACTAGAGGCCAGTAAAAGTATTGAGGATACCTTTTCTGCATCTAGAGGTCAGTCCTAATATCCAGAGTCCTTGACATTCTAACTAGAGTTCAGTAAAAGTATCCAGAGTCCTCGTATTTGCCACTTAATATCAGTCAAAGTATCCAGAGGCCCTGTCCTTGCCACTAGAGATCAATTTAAGTATACAGAGTCAACGAAATTACCACTGGAAGCCAGTACTCGTATCGTAAGTCCCAGTCATTGCCACTAGAGGTCAGTTAAAGTATAAAAAGTCCTTCTCATTGCCAGTAGAAAACCGTACTAGTATCTAGAGTTCCTATTATTGCCACTATAGGTCAACAAAAATATCCAGAGCCCCAGTCATTGGCATTTGTTGGCTATAAAAGAATCCAGAGTTCCTGTTCTTGCCATTTGATATCAGCACTAATATCTAGAGTCCCTATCATTGCCACTAGAGGTCAATAATAGTATCTAGAGTTCCTATCATTGCCAATAAAGGTCAGTACAAGTAGCAAGAAACCCTGTTATTGCCACAAGAGGTCAGTAAAAGTATCCAGAGTCCCAGTCATTGTCACTGGATGCCAGAACTAGTATTCAAAGTCCCTGTTACTGCCACTAGAGGTCAGTATTGCTATCCAGAGTCCCAGTCATTGCCACTAGAGTTCGTAAAACAGTGTCCAGAGACCCAGTCATTGACAAAAGAGGTCAGTAAAAGTATCCAGAGTCCCAGTCGTTGTCACTAGATGTCAGAACTAGTATTCAAAGTCCCTGTCACTGCCACTAGAGGTCAGTATTACCATCCAGTGTCCCTTTCCTTGCCACTAGAGGTCAGTATACTGTCCAGAGTCCCTATCATTGCAGTAGAAATCAGTACTAGTACCTAGGGTTCCAGTTACTGACAAAAGAGGTCATTTAAGGTACCCAGAGTCCCTGTCCTTGCCAATAAAAGTCAGAACTAGCATCCAGAGTCCTAGATATTGACACTAGAGGTCAGTACTTGTATCCAGAGTCCCTGGTATTGTCACTTCATATCAGTAAAATTATTGAAAGGCCCTGTCATTTCCACTAGAGTCCAATACTAGTATCCAGAGTCCCTGTCATAGCCACTAGAGGCCAGTACTTGTATACAGAGTCTGGTTCTTGATACTAGATGTAAGTAAAACTATCCAGAGTCCCTTTCATTACCAATAGATGTCAATTCTAGTATCCAAAGTCCCAGTTATTGCAAAAGGAAGTCACTTAAAGTATCCAGAATGAATCCCTGTAAATGCAACTAGAGATCAGTTATGTATTCAGAGTCCCAGTAGTTGTCATAAGAGGTCAGTGAAAGTATCCAGAGTCCCTGTAAGTACCGTTAGTTGTCAATAAAAGTATCCAGAGTCTCAGACACTGTCACTAGATGTCAGAACTAGTATTCAAAGTACCTGTCACTGCCACAGAGGTTAGAATTGCTATTCAGAGTCCCTGTAATTGCAACTGGAAGTCAGTAAAATATCCAGAGTCCTTGTCATTTCCCCTTGCAACTAGCGATCAGTACCAGTATCAAAGTCCCAGTCATTGCCATTAGAGGTCAGTCAAAGTATGCACAGTCCCTGTCATTGCCATTAGAGATCAGAACAGGTATCCAGAGTCTATGCCATTGCCAGTAGATGTCAGTACAAGTATCAAGAGTCCAAGTCATTGTCACTAAAGGTCAGTTCTTGTATCTAAGAGTCCCAGCCAATGCAAATTGATGTCATTTAAAGTATTAAGAACCCCTGTAATTGCCAATAGTTGTCAGTAAAAATATTTAGAGTCCCTCTCATTGTTGAGAGAGGTCAGTAAAACTATCCAGAGTCCTGGTCATTGCCACTAGAGATCAGTAGTTGTATCCAGAGTCCCTGTCATTGCCAGTGAGATCAGAACTAGTATCCAAAGTTCTTTCTTCGCCACTAGAGGCCAGTAGTAGTATCCAGAGTCCCAGTCATTTCCTTTTAAGGTCAATAGAGTATCCAGAGTCCCTGTCAATATCCACTAGAGGTCAGTAAAAGTTTCCAGACTCCCATCTTTTGGCACTAAAGGTCATTATACGTATCCAGAGTCCCAGTCATTGTCTCCAGAGGCCAGTAAAAGAATCCAGAGTCCCAGTCCCAGTCATTGCAACAAGAGTTTAGTATAAGCATCAAGAGGCCTTGTCATTGCCAATAGAGGTCAGTAAGAGTATCCAAAGCCCCTATCATTGTCACAAGATGCCAGTACTATTATCCAGAGTCCCCTTCATTGCCACCCTTGGGATGGGTACTAGTATTTTATCCCTAGTTTCTGCTACAAGAGGTCAGTACTAGTTTCATGAGTCCCTGTCATTGCCACTAGAGGGCAGTACTAGCATCCAGCGTCTCAGTCGTTGCCACTAGAGGTCAGTTAAATATCCAGAGTCCCTTTCATTGCCACTAGAGTTCAGTACTAGTATCCAGAGTCCCAGCAATTGCCACTGGAGATCAGTTCAAGTATCCAGAATCCCAGTCCATGCGACTAGAGGTCAATTAAATTGCACAGAGTCGCACACATTGTCATTAGAGGTCAGTAAAAAGTTTCAGAGTCCCTGTCATTGCCACAAGTTGTCAGTAAAAGTGTCTAGAGTCCCTGTCATTATCACTAGCTATCATTCCTAGAATCTAGAGTCCCTTCCATTCGACTAAATGCTAGTACTAGTATCCAGAGTCCGCCTCTCAGCTCTATTAACCATGGTTGTAGTCACTTCTACAGAGTATCAATTCCTTGTTGCAATCACTGCTACAGGCGATCATTATAAGTATCCATAGTCCCAGGTTATGCCAATAGAGGTCAAACCTAGTACATAGAGTCCCTGTTTTCGCCACTAGAGGTCAGTATTGGTATTCTCAGTCCCAGTCACTACTACTAGAGGTCAGTCCTTATATCCATAGATTAAGTCTCTGCTACTAGTGATCAGTACGTGTATCCGTATTCCCAGTCTAGCCATAGTCTCTACTGTTATAGGCCAGTACTAAATCCCTCATACTATATAGATATCAGTACAACTCTACTCTATATATTTTATCTATGATGAAGCATTGGTGGTTAACATTCGTAAGCGCTATATTTGTTGCAATATGACCCAGTAAAAGAACATGATTCGTTTTAATTCATATGTTCTTATACTCATTTCTTTTCATTTGCTTCCGTTTACGGAGGTTGTACATTTAATGGTTCGGTTTGGTTATGCGCCATGCAGTCATTGGTACCCCCCATCCCCTCAGGGCCGGGGAATAGCGGGGCTTTTTACTTTTCAATTTTCAAAGCCCTGCTAAAAGCCCTGCACTGCGGGGCCAAATTTGTGGTAAAATCCCTGCTAAATGCCCCCGCCCCCTGGTAGACAATAATGACTATCAACAAATGACCTTAATCATTTTGAATAAGCTTTCCACCTTTTACCCTCTCCCATGGTGGTGTCACATGAAACGCTTCAGTTGGCTCTGTGGTTTCAGAGAATTTACAAGTATACCCGACAAAAAAAGAAACGCACCACTACGATTTTCCCCTTTTAATAGGAAAATGTTAATTGTCATGAAATATTCATTTCTGATCAAATCTTACAAAAACCTGAGTGTGACTATGATGAGTATCTGTACTTTCCCTGTGTAGGCACAAAAGGCATCAAGGCGAATGGTAAACGAGCTTTGGAATCGTTAATTCAACGCTGCTGTCTGCATGGATTTCCAAGTATGTTTTACATTTGAAAAGTATGAAAACGATATGTTGTTGTTATGTGAGACAACCAATGTGTTTATTGATGCTTTGTTGTAATTTCAAAATCCATTTTTATCAGTTAGGACCGTTTAAATTGATTAAAACAATGTTGAAATCTTTAAATGTGTTGTAAGGTTTATCTCCAGTGTGGAATCAGCATCCAAAGGGTATTCACAATACATGGGGTACCTAGCGTTTAATTATCGCGTATGCTGAATTCAAAGATAGAACTTGCAAAGAATAGGTGGCTGGGTACAATTTGGTCTACTGATGTGATTCCAATTGCTTGAACTTATCCAGCAAGAGAGCATTATAAAAACGCTTATTTCATGTGACTTTACAATTTGACCTCCACTTTGTTCATGACCAATTTTCTTTAACACAATTTCGACCCCAGATTGCAAAAGACGTGTGACGCAACAGTACATGACATACCCTTGCACTGATATAAACTAAACTGGCGTATCACTTGTGATCTTCCTGAGAGTTGAACAGTTCTAAGTGGTGCGTTTCTTTTTTTGTTGGGTATATATTGTGTAGAGCATAACACAGAAATATAAGAGGTATCGACTAGAAACATCACTGGTAGATATATATCGATGAGGAGAAGTACAGTGTACAAGAACCGTACCTCTCCTTCGCATAATTTAGGAGTTATTGCCCTTTGTTATTTTTCACACTTGATTGTGCCCGAAGCATGACACAACAACTACATGTATAACAGGTATCAACTTGAAACTTCAATAGTAGATATATCTCAATGAGGAGAGATACAGTCTACAAAGATCCATAACTCTTTTTTGCATAAATTAGAAGTTATCGTCCTTTGTTATTCTTGAATTTTGTCCAGAGCAGAACATAACACTATTAGTGATATCAACTTGCAGCTGTTGAACAACCGTATATTTGGGAGTATCTATCGTTTCTACCGATTCCCTTGATTTCTGAATCCATAGAGAGGTGGGGGGGTCAGGTGTTTTAGGAGATATAGGTGTTAAAGGTTTCTTTAGGAATAAGTATGACGACCTCCACGCCCCATCCCTACCCCACAGCGTCTAAAATCTTGGACTCCCCCACCCTCCCTCCTTGGAAATTTTCCACGAAGTTCACTTGGAATGGTCAGTTGGAACACTCTGTAAAAAGTAAGTAAAAGACGACTAAAGCATCAGTCAGGCTTGGGCCTCGCCCTTCCCAAATGATACGATAGTTTCTTGACCCGCCCCTGCCCGAGAACATGCGAATCGACTACCAAGTAGCATCCCTTTTGGTTTATATTGGCATGTATAGATGTTTAGGTGCGCTGTAAGGAGGACCTTTTAGACAAGCCCTTTTTAAACAGGAAATTAAAACCCCGGCACACACACGGCACTGCGGGAACATATCGTAGGTTTAATCCCGGCACTTAAGCCCCGCTATGTCCCCGGTATCCACAGGCCCAAATTGGCGGGCTGCATTATCTCATATTTAATTCAATGCGGATTAAAGACCGTGAGCACGAGGCATGAATGCACGGAGTTGTCTCAAATGGAATTTCATTTTTGCGTTCGATATTTAAAATAAAACGGCATGTGCGTTAGATATAGGGCGCGGGGCTAACCAAATCCTGCAAAACACACACACACACAAGCGCGCGCGCACGCACGCACCCACACAAATGGCTTGTGTCCTGGCTATATGATTATTTTTGCGGTGGAAGCCGTTTAAGTTGAAAAAGTATTAGGTTTGCATATATTTACATTTAGCGCTCAGGACCATTTTAGAGTCTGATTAGCGCACCATAATAGATGCCAGTCGGGACCAATATAGAGGGTGGTCAGGACCATAATAGATGCCAGGACCAGTTTAGATGCCAGGACCATTTTAGATGATGCACAAACGTATTTAGATTGAACTTGAAGTTGTATGCACACTATCTTAGATGGAATATGTACTTTGATAAATATACTGATTTTTGTTATGGGTTTTAACAATATCTGAATTAAACCGCTCATTAACCCCTGACACATAAACCATCATCACAAAGACTGACAGAGTAAAACCATTAGCTTTTCAATTATATGAATTAATAAAAATAAAATACTTTCGGGCTTCGAGAATCTTACGTTTAATGCGGTTTCCCATCACCTACCTTATACTGATTAAGGAAATCATAAAGCACCTGTAACCCTTTCATAAAGCATCATTGACGACTTTCATAAAGAATCACCCCGCACTGTGACTGAGTTAACCCCCTGTGACAATGCTGTGACACGCTGGATGAACTTTAGGGAAAATCATTTGCATGAACATGACCTACAATTATTCGACTACAATGTTTAGAAGTATTTTGACCCAAATATTATGTATTTCTGGTATTATTTATAATCTTTCAATTTGACCTTGAAAAATTCACAAGCAAAAAGTGAAAATTTATAATTTTCTACCAGAAATTTGTACATTTTGGGCGAAACTACTTCTAAACATTGCAGTCGAATAATTGTACATGTAGGTCATGATCATGCAAATGGCTTTCTCTAAAGTTCATCCAGCGTGTCACAGCATTGTTAACGGTATCAAACCAGGAAGTAACTCTAAAAAGACTGATAAGCATGCTGCTGATTGCTCAAAAGCTGTATGTTGGGGCGTAAAGTGATCTATGTGAGATGTAGAAGTTGTTCATACAACTATCCGGCTCCTTGACAAAAAAGCAATTCTTATTTATACAGGGAAATTTTCATGCAAGTAAGAGCTTTTGAAAGATATATCTCCTTAAAAGTGATGATTTGGCTTGACACAACGCATGAACATTAATTCCGCCCAATCAAGTAGTTTATGAATTCGGCGATTAACTCGTTGACCAAAGCAATCGTTTAGTATGCATGGATACCGTTTCAAAGAAAGGGCTTACTTGACCGTAAAGCGGGATATGCAAAATTTAATTTGGCTGCAGCCAGATGCCATTTGTAATGAAAATTAAGTATTTTGTCTGGCAGAGTCCTCTGGTAATTAAGGACCAATTCTCATACATTATTAATAAACCATAATAAGCCATGATTCTATTGCCATAGGCCCAGATCGAGATAACCCAAAATTGAGCGTAAAATTGTGAATAGTGTTTTGTAAATCAGTTTTAGCAATTGTTTTGGGTGCTCAAAAGAACCGTCTCATGGAGACGGTTCTTTTGAGTACCCACAACATATGCTTTCGTTGAGAAATAAGAAAATTAATTTTAGATGACGCGCTCTTGTGTGAAGGTCTGTTTTGCTATTAATTTGATTGATTAAAAATATTCAACTGAAGTGCAAAATTCCATAATACCTTAAATACTTGAGCCGAAACGTGAGAAAAATGTCCTAAATGATGTGGAAAGCCAAAGTGACTAGTCTTGTTTGTTTGATTTAATTCTTTACGTTCCAGTCAACAGTATTTCAGTTATGTCAGAACGAGTCTTCCTGGGTTAAACCAGTACTAAGCAATGATTAATGTGTCTTGCTGAAGGACACAATGCAGTGACGCCGGTCACGAGTCAAGCACTCTACCACTGAGCCACTGCACTCCCATAGAGACTATTGAGAGTCGTGCACTACTGAATGTTTGGGAGTATCAAGCATGGAATCTAAAGACTGATCTGCATCTGAGTTGTTCCATGCACGGATCCAAAAGGTTTGGTCAGTGGAGGGACCCCAAGTACCCCCCTCTGGATCCGCGCAAGTTTTCGCAACAAATAAAGTGATGATGACTCATAATCCGGTTGCTTGGGACTACTGGGTTCCGATAGCCCAGAATGAATGCACTTTAATAGTGTCGTTATTTATTTCATTAAAGTTGTGCAATCGCGTGAAATGTACACTGTTTTTACACAAATATAGGTATGCCAATCAATGGCGTAGCTATAGCCAGAACACTGACTAAGCTTCCCACATCAAAGGGAGACTACTGGAGCAAGCAGTGATTCTCTTCAATCGCCTCCCTTTTCAAAATAGGAACTCTTCTTAAAGGAAAGAATTTGCTCCCAGAGGAAGCGAATTATTTCCTTTAAGAAAAATTTGCTCCCAGAGGGAGCGAATTCTTTCCTTTAAGAAAAAGTTCATTATGATATGGAAAATCCTTTTTACCAAAATAGGTGACCTCCCTTTAATGTTACTATTTTTATTACGCACGTGCGTAATGAGAACCTCGTCAATGACAAGGAAATGCTACAATCACAGACAAACCCATGTCGCCATGAGATAGCGACACCAGGCCTAGAGGTTATCAAACTTGAGTTCATTCTCAAACTCAAAATAAAGAGCAATGATTGGCTCCTTGCGGACACGTGTCCGCAAGCATCCAATCATTGCGCTTTATTTTGAGCTTGAGCCTGTACTCAAGTTTTATAACCTCGAGGCCAGGACACAGACAAAGACACACACACATGATAATGAATTAATTAAAGAAAATCATGCCAGAAATCACTGGGCTGGTAACCGAAGGCCAGTTGCTTTCTTCATATGATCGTAATGACTGTTGCTAGTTATATTTGCTATTCTACGAGTCGCGACGTATTCGCATTCAATTTGTATATATCTTTAATGGTGTTCTGGAGATGATAATGATCGAGGAGAACTTGATTAGGCTCAAGTATAATAAATCTTCTGTCGCATTACTTGTTATCATTAGAGTTGATGCAAGTTCAAATTGCAAAATTGTCTTAGATTTATGTGTAGACTGCCATTAGTGACATTTTGTCACTAATCGCATAGAGGCAGACGAGATTGCGCAAATGCACAGTCTCCTCAGAGACTTCGCAGCTCTCACATAAGATTATAGCAGTAGATGAATAGTCAGTGCAAATACGAGACCTCTAGCTCTACATGAAAGCTGTGCCCACGCCCTTTAAGACTGACTTCTCACGTACATGAATGCGATAAATACCATTATCACATACATCAGGTCTAGACGGTTATAATCACACTGACAAACATGTGCGCATCTGCTTATCCCTTGTTATGTGGTTATCGTTTGTTGACATAAAAAAAGTTTGCAACGTGATACATGTAAAGGTACATGGTATGCTTGTGCGGTCAATGCGCGGATCCAGAAAGTTTTGTCAGAGGGGCTCCAACTCTGCCAACGTTTGTTTTCTGTTTTTAGTTGATGATGGGAGTGAGGATCCAAATAACACAAAAAGCGGGCCATCATCAGCCCGCCAGCGAAACGTCATTGAAATGGCGTTTCGCTGGCGGGACGACAATGGCCCAACATTGAATGCTGGCTTGGTAGCTTTGTGAATTTCAGGTGATCCGGACCAGTTTTGCGAAGAAACCCTATCCTTTTATGATTTTCCGGACCCCCTGCTTCCCCCCCCCCCCCCCCCCCCCCCCCCGCACACACACAAAGAACGATTTGCGCTCAACAACACAAATTGATACATGTATCAGCAGTATTTAGTATTAAAAATCTCGGCCAGAATTTTTAATGTACTGGTTTTAACTAATTAGCAAACCCTCCCAATTTAACAAGTGACTATAAGCGAACTGCCGTCTTCGGGTGGAACACACACCGTTTTAATGTCGACTTCGACTTGGCAATAGATTTATGTTGTTCCTTTCTTATTTGTATCCCAGCCACTCTCTGGAGAATGACGTAAATGTAGTTGTTTGATGTATACTTTATTTAAATTCTGATCTTAGTATTGTAATACATTTTGGTTGTACACAGCGACTTGGTTATCATCAATTCTGTTGTTTTCGTTTTAGATATAGAGCGTAACACAAACATGTACCACGAGTGACGTTCTTAATAATCAAGATAAACGATTGTATAAAAGAGATAAGAAGAGCTTTATGGTGGACACCTCACATTGAATAATACTTTGCATAACATCTATATCAAATCTCAGATAATACATTTTGCTGAAATAGATAGTATAATGTAAAAAAATGAGTTTACAAAATGTATTGCCATCGCATCGAAAGTAGAAAGGCAGGGGTGGGGGGACATTGGGTCCGGACCCCCCTAAAATTACAAAAAAATAGAGGATTTCTTAGCATTACTTGTCCGGAACCCCTGAAAAACCAAGCCAGCATCCACTGTTTGATGGGTCATATTCGTATACAGCATCCAAACTGTGGAATTCGATTCCGACCTCTTACAAGTTTTAACAGGATAAATAGTTTGCTGTGATATTTCGTGACTATATAAATATTCCACTTAATTCTTAAAGCTGCATAGTCCGTAACTTTTGTTCCCTTGATTTGCCTTCGACCCACGATAATCATCTAAGGAGATAAAAATCTCCTCAATGCATAACAACAAATAACCAACTATTGAATCTGTTTTGAGCCGGAAAAGGTGACCGATTATCCCGACTTTTTATTTCTTACCATCACTAACACACATGCAAATACTTCACTACAAAACTTCATTTAACAATATGTTGAAAAACATTGCCAATCTTACCATATCCAAAGAAAATTTAATGTGTGTTAAATCGGTCGCTCTTCGGCTGAATGACGCATTACATCACCATATCTAGATACCTCCCAAAAAGCGACAGCTCCACAACAGTGCCACCTAGTGGCTCTCACTTAAACAAGGGAAAGCAATTTTCGTCTAATTCTTTCCATTCAAACGACAAAAATTACATATCTTTTAATTTTAGATCTAATGTTTCTAAGTAAAAAACTATAATTCAGGTATACATTTGATCAATTTCGTAAATCTTAACAAATTATCAGTATCAAAACAACAGCATGTATGTTAAAATTAACTGTCTATAATTATTGGAGGGACGCAAATAATTACCAACAAGATTTTATAAGATAATTCACTTTTCCGTGCAGTTTTCAGCTAAAGTTAACAGATTTATTGTGAAAACATAACTCAATTCTGCTTTTACAAATGATTTAAAAAAAAAATCAAAAAAAAAAAAAAAATCGAAACATGCTCATAGTTGCAGACTTAGTCTCTTTAACTGAATAATATTTTGTCCAATGCAAACATTTAAATGCTTCAGTTTTATACGCCCATCCGCTGTAAGTTGCCTTTTTACACCAAATGCACAGCTCAGGCTCGGGCCCAGGCTAGGGTTGGACCCAAACTCGTTGTCTTTTTGCATCCATCTGCATAATCTGGGCGACTGAGCAATGATTCTCTGTCGACTGAGTTCAGAAGCTTGGCACTCCTCTTTGTGCATGCTGATCATTTCATTAATGACTGTGCTTATGGTAGTATAGGTTTTACCATTTTAGATATGTCATGTGAATGTATTTTTTATGTATGTATGTATGTTGCGTTTGTTACTGAGTGCCACATTGTAGAATAGTTTTATATTAGCTCAATGTGTTTTACCCTCATTAAATAATGTATATAAATAAATAAATGTTGGTCCGTCTTCGGCCCGCCTTTAGTGATATTTTGCTTTTCTCTCCTCTGATCAACTAAAAAAAGTTGTCAGAGTTGGACCCCCTCTGACAAAACTTTGTGGATCCGCACATGAAAGATACAAGGCGTGCGGTAAATGCATCTTAGGTCTTCTGTTGCTAATACTGTTATTTGCTTTTGCTGGTAGGATGGTAATAGACGCTAAATAAAGCCAGCGAGCATGATCAGGCAATGCCACAGTCAAAGATGAACCCATATCACTATGAGAAAGACACATTATAACACAATGGCACACAAATTGAAGCACTATTACAATTAAAGTTAAGCAACCAACTCTCTCTTCCTCAGCGAGATGAATGTTAAACTAAAAGGTTACAAAGAGCTATGTCATAAACAATTTTTCTGTGTTCTTATCTCTCTTCTTCACGGTACCATTGGATTGTTTGTGATCTGTGGTTGATGTATTTTCTGGCCCTAAGGTTATAAAACATTTTCCATGCTCAACGCAATTGATCCTGCTCATAAATGTTAAAATGCCAACAATTGTTGGCATTTTAACATTTATTAGCAGGATAAATACAGCATCTGAGAGCTTAAAGCAAGAAAAAAAGTCTTTATTTTTCAGCATTTTAGTTTTATGAGCTATTGAAATCTCATACTCAGTTGAGTTGAGCATAAAAAAAGTGTATCACCTCAGAGCCTGGTCATTCTTACTTGTGGTTGTTGGAGTGTTATATAAACGATTTGGATATAAGCATTGTTAGATGAACAAATAAACAAACATGTTTTGATACTATATACGAGGGGTGATCAGAAAGTTCGCGGAAAATAGTTGCCATTTCTACATCGTTTGACCAATAGAGCTGGAATTACAGCACATAATACTGCAACACATATGCAGTTGATAGGTTATAACATGCGTGATGTTAGTCGCCTAAGCGCGTTACAGCTATCGTCAAGGCAACGCTTTATAGCGTGAAGCGGCCCATTTTACGTTGCATTTTGACATTTTACAACACAACCAATTAAACTTCAACGTTTTGTAAAATTTTGTTATGCTGCGATAGCCCATAATGCGTTCCATGCATATTTAACGACATGTTTACTCCTCTTATATGCAAACTTTCAAAGATTTATATCCATCGGATGGTGTTCTCAATCGAAATGAATAACAGTACTGTCAATAAGGCAAAGCATTCAACTTCTACGAACCCTTTCCCTGTTTTGGCATGCCAATTCTTTAAAAATAAACTATCTAAACACCTCGTAAAACACCTTTTTTCAGGACAGTGGATCTAATATTGATAGTTATGTCAGATATTATAATCATTGTGATGATCACTGTCAAGAAAATAAGTTTTTATTTTAAATTTACAAAAACTCAAAAAATTGACGCATTTTAGGCCCGCCCTTCGGTCTGAAACCTATTAATTTGAATATACAGCGCATCAGGATAAGATAAAAACCTCATATTATGTTCAAAGAACGGCTAAATATTACTTTCCGTTAAAAATGCCAATCATTTCAAACACAACTACGGGTTTTAGCCCAGAGAAGCAACCCAGGGTTACATATGGGCCGCTTCCAGCAAAGTGACGTCACAGCGGCGCCTCGTGCTCATACGTCCGACGTCACATTTTCTAAATTTCAATTTCAGTCAACTTGCTATGAATGGTAGTTTCTATCTGTGAAATGTCATTGCAATCGATAAAGGCAATGTGATATAATAGCGCTTTTCCGCGAACTTTCTGATCACCCCTCGTATAGTATGGGGTTGCTGGTCGTAGCCATGATTACATACTTCATAAACGAATCAAAATAAGTCAAGCTCCAGCTGTAATTTTGCCAGAGCCTCAAGGCAAAACCTTTCATATTCGTTTAACCATTATTTTTCAGTTCAAACTTTGTGCAATTACACCTTAGATACTGTTGAAAAACTTAAGCTGAGTTTCAATTTTCTTTTGATTTGCATTTTTGTTTTAATTAACGAATAAACTTTAGAAAATGTACATAAAAACTGACAAAGGGCTTAACGTATTTATACCAGACTAATTTTGTCGCTTAAGTTTGTGTTAAACCTTCAAATACTATGTCCGGTGACTCTTAAATGCGTACGTTTGCAAACAGTGAAGATACAGATTATCATCAGTTTCTACACTGCTTTCGAAAACAAAAACGATCTTTACAGAACGAAGTATATTTTCAATTTAAGAATTATGACCTGTGGACCCTCGATAAAAACAATGGACCATCCCAAGCTGAGTGTATCAAAACCAGGAGGAAGAATCCATTGGTACATAAAATGTTAATGATCAAATATCGCGATTGAGGGCATCGCATCTGTGTCATCCCAGTTTGCTGATTATCTAACGTTTCGTTGACAATTATGTGGCACACATCACATGCCAGTGACGTCACTGAATAGTGCAGTAAAAGATAAGCTACAGTTTACTTCTTGTTAGATTGACCTTAGATAACATTTGAGCCAAGTATTAGCTTAAATGGCAAAATATTATTGTAAAAGCCATCGTGCCTGCTAACTCTTTGCCTACTAGTGTCGACTGCTGATAACCTTTGCAAACAGTTTGGAACCAGGATTTAAACTGGTTGACACTCTTATGTAATTCCCGAAATAAATTTACGAAAAGGCTGATTTTGAAAAAAAGTCTTTTACCAGTAGGCAGCGAGTTAAATGTAGGGTGTAGCATTCTTACAGGATTGATAATGGAAACTGGAATAACTCTGGCAGTTCTTATACTTCTGACGTATGGTAATGTATACTTCAGGGCACTCTTGATAAATTGACCAAAACCTACTATCTACATTTTCTATAGTTCACCTTTCAGGCAAATTTAAATTTTACATCAAACGTTTTCGTTTTGCAATCGAGTTCTGGCGCTTCAATTATTTGTATACTGGTGATTCCTAAATACGTTCATTGGCAAATGGCGACGAGAAGGATGAGATGCCACAAAATGTGGCATTTCATCAGGATTATATACTCTATTTTCTAAGATTAAAGCGATTTTCAGAGAAAGAAATACATTTCTATTTGTTAATTATAACGAGAGACAAAATTAAAAATGTCGATTTAAACAAATCAAGGGCCATGACTCAACCAATACACATTCTAAGCAAATATATCAAGCATAGTATATAGAGTTGCTTTGTTCCCCCGTCCGTATATACATGTATCTATTAATCTTTCGATAGCAAATTATTGAATTGGTAGAAATATTGTACTGCACTAAACGTTCAAACTACATATATTTTATTTTATGAATTTGACTTATAAAACTTTACAGGAATATGCAAGATACTCCTTGAGCGAGGCAATGTATACAACGTACCAAACCTACGACAGATATTGAATTTAAACTGTTTGAATCTCTAGTATCGACATTCACTTCAGAATCTGTAGCTCAATATCTGTACATGTACTATTGACACAAAAAGCGAATGACGTTTTTGTGACCTACATGTGAATGCTCTAAACCACAATATAGAGATAATTATCAATTTCTTGCTTGACCTTGTTGATTGTGCATCTGATTTTGTGACTGAACGCTACATAAAGTCTTGGTCCTGACCTATTTATCTAAAAATCTATTGGGTAATATAAAAATATCTGGCCATTTCATTGGATAAGAAAGGTGCATATTCAAATTATGATGAAATCCCCTTTGCTGTAATTATTAGCGATCTCAATGGGATAAGTAAATCTACAGTCCAGTTCAAATAAACAATCATTTATTGTAAAAAGTGTATATTACCGCAATAGTGTGGGGCAGGGTTGGTGTGGAGGGAGGAGAAGAGGTAATCAATCTAATTTATTTAAAGGGCATAGGAACAATTATTAAGAATTACTCTCGGATGTCTCCCATTGTACTACTGCACTATTGACATCTTTAGAATGTGTTCTACTGCTACTGCGCTACTGCCAATTTCACCATTTGTTCTACTGCTACTGCGCTACTGCTAACTTCACACAATTTGTTCTACTGCCACAGTAACTACGCTACTGCCAACTTCATAATTTGTTCTACTGCTGATGTGCTACTGAGCTACTGCCAACTTCATAAAATTATATTACTACACTACTGCGCTACTGCCAACTTCACAAAGGACCTCAGACAGTTTCCTATTCAATCTGCCCAAAATTTGACAGCATGTGGCTAGGATAATGCATAACTGACAGCTATATTTTGGGCTTAAATCAAACCTTTACATTTAGCGCACCTAGCAAAATAAAAATATTTTGAAAATATTGCATAATTATGCCAGGACTCTAGAGTTAAGGGGGTGTGGGTATTTTTTTGACCAAATTTTATTTCACAGAAAGTCAAAGTTTCGTCGAGTATTCACCTAAATACATGTAAATATTATGTTTGCGTCGTAAAACTTGAGATAAAAGTGATGCGCTTGCATAAAATTCGGGTTGAGAAGATTTCATTATTTCATCTAAGGAAGTGTGCTGTCAATTACCTTTGACTATTACCTGTAATGTTTCAAGGTCAACCACTTTGACTGTGCACTGAGGTGTATCATATCTGCAAGCTGTATAAATCTAAGTCTAGATAAACAGAGTTTTTGAGCGTAATACTGTTGACATTTTCTTACACATCAGATTTAACCTATAATTTGGTGCTTAAAAGAACCGTCTCATTGAGACGGTTCTTTTGAGTACCCACAACATATGTTTTGGTTGAGAAATGAAACAATAAATTACTTTGTAAGCACTCATAACTAAAGCCCTGATGCATGCCATTCCAAATTGATATTTACCTACAGGCTTTTACAAAATAAGTTTCAAATACGGTTTTATACTAAAGTGTTTTTGAGCATTTTGACATCGTTCCCCACCCCCCCCCCCCCCCCCCCTGTGACCAATCATGCCATTTTCATATGAAGTGTGAAATGTAAAACTACAACTGTATGCAAAAGGATTAGTCTGGTCATTGGGGGGAAAGCACTTCAGTTATTCTTTTTCTATTTTCTATATGTTGAATAGCAAAAACAGAGTTTTCAACCCATATTTTTCAATTGGTACATGTCCAATGAGAAAACAGCTTTTGTGGATAAGTCGAGGGTTGAACCTACTATCTTTTTCATAGAAAAATTATCATTTTCTTTGAAACTTTTCTCTGGTCATTTTTATGGGCAATCCTTCATTAAGACTGTCCGAGGTCCTTTATCTTATTGCGCGACTGCTTACTTCACAAACGTGAAAACTACCCATAATGAAAGTGAAATATAGACTATTTTCGGGTCTGGAGTATTCAATACTTACTGCTGTGTTTGATTGATAACGATCATCGATAAAAAACAATCTTCCCAGTTTGTAACACCAGAAGCAAATACGAGCGGGACTCCAAGTGCACATGCGTAGCAATAACATGTGATTTTGGGCTTAAGCCTTCGTAATAGGGTGTACACGTGCAAAAACGCAGTCGATTTAAACACTCATTAAACACATTATCGCTGTGAAGTCTGAAACATTTTTAACAGAATCTTCATACATGTAAACAATGAATCGCATTGCTACAGGGATAGCAAATATTTTGATTAAACTTATATCTCTTCCACCTTTCAATTCCTTATTCAAAGTAAGAACGACGGCAAAGATCAGGAAACGATACAATCAAGTACCACACCTGACCAAGGATACAACATGAGAAAGTAACAAAAATACAATAAATATCACCAACAGACCAAGAGGTCAGCCCTTTCCCAGTAGGTGACCACAAGGCAGCATTGAACAGATGCGAACGCTTGAGAAACACAAGACACAAAAAAACACAAATGATCATCAAAAGAAGTGCCGCCTTTGAATGGTCAGTAAAACATATTTTACTGGAGGGCTTAAACCCGTTGAAGGGCACCAACATCACCCTTAGTTCAGGTGTGGATCAAGACACATAGATGTTTGGTTTGCATTAAAGACCCCTAGCGTATCAACGCATCATCTCCAAAAATGCACTTTACATACGCTATTTTCTGTCAATAAGGAATAAACCAACTATGAATAAATGGGTTAGATATTTAATAATAACACATTATTATATAAGAATTATTTTTGGCGAGCGCAGTGGCTCAGCGGTAAATTGCTTGACTTGATATAAAAAAAGTTGCGGGTTCGAGCCCCACCGATGGGACTGTGCTGTTTTCTTGAGCAAAACACAATCATTAATCCCTGCTTAGTACTTGTAAACCAAGGACGATCCATCCCAACATAACTGAAAAATTGTTGAGTAGGACGTAAAGATTCAAATCAAACAAACAACCTAGGATATATTTTGTTTATGACTAATGGAATAAGCGAAAATTAGCTAGTATTTAATGATTATAAAATACCACCCCCTCCCCAACCACCACATTAAGATCGTCCGTTTTATCCAATGGTTCTTTCAATGAAGGACAGGTCGTGTCTGCGTCTGCATGGTCCCAATGTATTGCGATTGTGTTGTTTCTCAGACCCAGTGTTTCAATGGGTCCGAGGTTGTATGCACTGCTTTTGATACCCTGAGTTCTTACAGGGCAATACAGTTTCCAATCACAATGCTGCAGCGATTGTTGTTATGATGGTCGAAAATGACCATCATATTTTTGAGCCAGTGCATGAGATTTCCAACAATGTGGTATGTGCGACCAGCAAAGCCCCAGACCAGCCTGCGCATACGCGCAGTCTGATCAGAGCTTTTGCTAGTCGCTTTAGTATTTTATGAGTGTTAAGCTACTGACTGAACACCATTTGGAGTTTCTAAGCTTAAAAGGAAGCTACAGATGCTCGTCCGAGTCTCCACTTGTCAAAATGTCATATTGTTGGAAATCTCATGCAGCGGCTCAATTTAAGTTTAGATAATATCGAGCTTCTGAAAAAGTATCCATTGCGTTTCGCACTAAACACGGGACCCATTTTATCTCCGCCACTTAACTGTTTTAAATAGAGGATCTTACATGAGTGCTCATGTTTTATTTAATTTATTAAACGAGTTGGGGAAAAGAGATAAAAGGCGAGGCTTGCCGAGCATTTTATCTCTTTTTCGCAACGAGTTTAATAAATTCAATAATACAAGAGCACGAATTTTAGATTCTATTTATCATATGACATAAAGATTATTTTGAAATCTCATTTCTGGCGTAAAAACGCCATAATCGTGTCATAATGTACGCAACGGTATTATGGACGTCATAACGTTTCCCGAAAATCGGTAAACCACAAGCGGTTTATCAATTTTAATGCATGGCGTTATTTAACTTCCAGACGCGGCGTCATGTGATAAAGATATTTCTTGTTTAAACTGTATGCTTTTAAGTAGTTTCAGGAATTTATCAGACCATTATTACCTTTTGTATGTATACTCAGAAAAACAATTGAAGGACATTGAAATTCGATTCCATTTTAATCTGACATTTAATAAAAAGTAAACTGATTTCATTATGCATGCATTTTAAAGTTACAGATATGGTATCTCATATCAAATTGCATGTTTAAAGTATTGTTCTGTTCCAAATGGTGTATTCCACTGTACCAAAAGTAGGCAAACATTTAGAAATGACTAAACCCATTTTATTTTTGTATACTTTAAAGGGGTGTGGAAATTAGCATGTGGTAAAACTCAAAGGTAAGCAATGACCAAGTGGCGTTTTCAGTAAAGAGTAGAAAATCTAAATTTATTGTTTGTTAACTTTTGAAAGAGTGGGTTGTTGCATTTGGTGCGGTACTGTATCGTAACCAATGACCCGTAATTTTCATTTTTACACTTCACTGCAACTTCATGTTGATAGTTCTATCAGATATAAAAATACTTTTGTCGAAAAATATTTTCTCAAAAGTAATGAAATCAAAAGAAATTCTATATCATTTACTTGTTTATCTGAGTATCTACTGTTACTAAGGGTACAGGAGGAAAAGAGCTCTTCAAATAAAATAATATTCTTTTTTTCTCTCAGTCCAAGAAAGTTGGCAACATGAGGAACAATAAATACTAATGGTTATAATATATGAGGCATATATGAAATTATTTGAATACAAACATATTGTTTGTATACACTTGCCCAAAGTTCTAAGCGGTCACCTTAAAGTCACCATGTATTTGTCCTATTAACACGGGCATTTGGTTCTACATTAATTTCACTCGAAACATCATAGAATGATTTTTTGTATGATATCTCTCAATACAATATGTCAAACATAAAATTAAAACTAGTTAAAAATGATTAAAAACTTTGTCAAAATTTTGGAATTGCTAGGTGACCGCTTAGAAGATTCAGTGAGTGTATAGATATCGTACAGTGTAATGTACTCGTACATATAATAGTGTCTTGTAAATTTATGAGGCATTGCTTACGACGTGGGTAGTGAGCTTGTTCTGAGACAGACCAATAAGAGAGAGAGAGAGAGAGCAAACGCTCCAGTATTGACGTATTTGCTCACTCGCTCTTTCAACTTCTCGCCAATGATGTCGATTAACTTGCTAGTACTTGAACGCATATATCGTAAAATGGAAGAATGAACATCTATCTATCTATCTATCTATCTATCTATCTATCTATCTATCTATCTATCTATCTATCTATCTATCTATCTATCTATCTATCTATCTATCTATCTATCTATCTATCTATGCTATTGCCATTATGTTGGCGCAGTGCTTTTGCAAAATTTAGAACTAGAGCTGCTCGTTTTGCTAGAGCATCTAGACATGTTGCTGACTTCAACACTCGCAATAAATTGTCAACTCTGAAACTTCTTAAACAAGGCTATCGATATCATAAATTTCGCAAATATTTTCTAAATTTTATATACTATACTATGATTTGATATCTAAACTCCAAGTTAGACTTAAATCTCTCTGGTGCCAAGGACTTTCGGAACCTGAATCTATGGTGACTTGGTGCATAAATTGAAGAAGATTGTTTGCTCTGATAATTTTAGCACAGTTCATTAAACTAATTTCACATTATAAAAATATTGGATATAGCATTAATGTATTGCAACAGACTACATGCTTGGTGGTCAACCCAATCATGGTTGGCAATTTCGCTTTCCTCTTTAATTGCACGCCGGTGGGTCGGAATTCAGACTCTATGACGGTTCAGACTAAAAGACTTATCTTTTGATGATATGGTAGGGATCTGATGCTTTGGCTGTTATCAGGCCAATGGGGTTTACATGTACCTGTTGGATTTATTTACTCCGGTATTCAGTTTTATTTACTGTTATGTTCTTATCTTTGCTTTATCTCTTTTTTATATCTTGATTTATAATATGTTCTGGGAGATGATGCATTGATAAGTTAGGGGTCTTTCATGCAGTCCAAAAATCTATGTGTCTTGATCCACATCTGAATTTAGGGTGAGGTTGGCGCAGTGAAACTGGTTTAAGCCCTCCAGTAAAATATTTTACTGACCGTTCCAAGGCGGTACTTCTTTGTGGCTCTTTTATGTTTTTTCTGTCTTATGTTTGTTATGCCTATGTGTGCGTCTGTGGTCACCTGCTGGGAAAGGGCTGACCTCTTGGCTCTCGTTTGTGCCGTGTATAACTTTGAGTTTGTCAATTTCCCATTGGTATCTTGGGTCAGGTGTGGTACTTGATTGTATCGATTCCTGATCTTTGTACCATTACTTACTTTAATCGAGCTCCACTGATTTACCCTGAATTATAAATAAGCAAATAATACTAGAATAGCAAAAGCGCATTAAATACAAGTATTAGCTCCCTCGTTCTAATTAATACGTATTGTCTTTTTTTAAAACTTAAGGATTCTTTTGTTAAACAAATGGTATGAAATCATTCATACATACCATTATAATAACTATAATGACTATGATTCCTGGGATTTTTGTTCTCATTTTAATATAACTAATTATATTTTTTCCTGTTATAGCGACTTCTTCTCCGCTTTACACCTGAAAAGAATGAATTGGTCACTCGGTTATTTGTTTAAAAGTGTTTTTTTTTTTTTATTTTAAATAGATTATTTTGCACTATACTAGGATAATTTTACATTTTTTCAAGGAATATCAACCCCGCAGCCTGTTTTTAGGCCATCGGATTTATCTGCATCATGTTCATCTACGCTGTTTAGCCCATGTGATATTGGTACTAGTTGGCCATGCTTTTAGGAGCCTGTCACTCGTGTTTGTGACAACGTAAGTCTAAATCAAGCCTGATTGGCTACACAGACTGGTTAGAATATTGACATTGTTCACAGCGAGATACAAGCTATTTTGTTTTCTAGAAAACGAATAAAAAAGGCGCTAATCAGACTTCGCGGCTGCGCCTTGGTTGTTATCGTGCAACAAAATCGCGGTTCTTTACACGTACATGCATATGTCACATGACGTGCATACATTTGTGCTAGAGGTCTAATGAGCGACACACACACACACACACACACACACACACACACCCTTATTAGGCCAAATAAAAGTATTTCACACATGCCAAGGCTCTGGCGATACTGTGCGAATGGTCTAAGCATTCGCTGCTTGCATATTGAAAGCTGCTTTAATTTGGCTCTTTGTCTTTGTTATTCACAGGTATTGGTGATTCTGAAGGCACGGATTGTCCAGATAGATGGATTCCATTTCAAGGCAGTTGTTATCTTTTTCATATCTTGGGCGTGGTACATTTCCCTGAAGCAGAGGTAGGCAGTTTACTACAATGAACTCCTCATAGATAAAAATACACCAGTTATGTGAACCTGATTAATTCAAAGTCAATTTAACCAGCGTGAAATGTGCAAAAACCTAGTAACTCGTAAATGCGTGTTTCAGCACCCAGATGAAATACTGCACAATGTGGCAGTTTATCGATGTCTTCGATTTTTACTAAGATAAAAACGACTTGCAGTATGCAGAGAAAGAAGTACAATGAAGAAAGCAATACGGCAGCAGAGTTATGGCCTTTGATTGATGTTAATTGGGATTTTTATGCACACTTGGGCCTTTTTACAGCATAAACATTGCTGCAGTGTGGCTATAGTCAGATCCTCGGGCAATTCTAGTTTGCCTCTTGATATGTCCACTTTAAGTCAGATGTTTTATTCAACCAAAATGAACTCAACGACCACCCATTCCGCATCGTTGATGAGATAATAAAGGCTGCTATTTTTTGCAATACGTTTCTAGAAAGAACTTTTTACCGCCTATCAACTGTCACAGCCATAAAGTAAAATACGATGTTTTTCACGAGTTATAGCCCTTTATATGAGAATCTCCCTAGTACACTAGCACCATGCACCGAACATATAGACGATCATATACTTCTTTGAAAAACAGGTTAAAGAGCTACGTTTACTAAAAGGCAAATTCGGCCCCCTCTGGAGACAAAAACTGAATTTTGCTTATCACCAATTTCTTCAGATTGGATTATTAGAAGAACAACCCAAGTGTCAAATTCAGGCATTTATTCAACTTTTACCGTTGCTATGGTAACAAAACTGGCGGACAAAATAGGATTAAAATAGAGACATGGCCATTTTGTACTAACTTTAAGGCTATGGGAGACCAATTTAAAAAAAGTAGATATCAGCACAGCTAAATACGAAAAAAACCTTTAAATATGTTGTGTGCTGTGATAATTCTCAAAATCGTTTAAAATATAGTTTTAATATTTGCTTGTGCTCTTTGTTAATTTCTCGGTCAAATGTCTCAAATTTGCTCCAAAATGGCCACTTTCTTCTTTTCAGCCTATTTTGACGGCACTTTGTGTTACCATAGCAACGGTAAAAGTTGAATGAATACCAGATTCATACAATTGGGCTATTGGTCTAATATACTAGCAAGAAAAAAATGCGAAAAACAATCTTTATTTTTTAGCCTCATAGGTGGGCTAAATAGCCCATTAATTTACGTAGCTCTTTCAGTCTTGTTTTTTTTCTTCAATACATTATCACCATGTTCTTATAAAAGTTTCAGTGAGAGTTACGAAACATCTGACACGGTTTTGTTAAATTTCATTGAATCTGTTTGACTAAAGACTTCTGATGTTTGCAAATAAATGGGAAACAGGATACCACCTTACAGATGTCAGTTAGAATTATTTCTAATAAAATGCACGAAGCAACATTTAACCTAGATATAACTCAAATACAATATGTAAGTCACTCATACTGAGCTATTACTACAAAGTATTGATCGATAGTGAATGAAACAAAGTCAGATTAGCCTAAAGTGAAAAGGTTACTGAGTTTATTCTTGATTTTGTGTTCATGTCATTGCGTCTTTATTCTAAAATTGAACATAGACTTTTTAGTTTGACCACCTCCAGCTTTATTTAGGATGAACTGTCTCACCAGGTTTTGAGGACTAGACAAGATTGAACATACGAGGGGCATTTGGAAAGTTCTCAGCACGGTCATTTATCTCAGAAACCGATTTACAAACCCTATCATGTTTGGTATCATTTTAAAGAGCCATCCTTCCTCTATGTTATGGCACGAATTTCATGTGGATATTATAATGCAGACACGAAAAATATTATTGTGAATATATGTACTGTTTGTATACTGGAAAACGCAAAATTTCAGTGTAAAATATAACATTTTACCTTTTGAAAAGTGTGCAGAACATTAACAATAGTTCATGAAATTAGATTATTTTGTACCATTTGGTAGGCCAGAATCTGGCGCAGTTATTATACAATTGGTGACCGAGTTGGATGTTTCTAATAACTAAATACTGGAACAGCAATACCAAAACCGTCTATAAAGTAGAGCAATCCGCAATTTTTTTCGGCTAAAAATCGCATGCCACAATGCACATATTTTGAAAATATTTTTCCGACAGTAGTTTAAAAATGCCATGCGTTTGTATTCTTGCCAAGCACCCTTTGTGCTCTTTGTATTGAAACCAAAGTAATTTTTGTAAACCAGAACAAAGGGAAGATAACTCTAATAATCTTCCCATAGGGCAGAGTAAGTTTAGCTATGAGTTTATATTCTGGTTCATTTCAAATGAAAACGGTGGCAAACAAGAAAGTGAAAATACCCTGAGAGTAGAAATCAATCAAATTTGTGATGGTTTACGCGATACCATGAGAAGTTCTTATAACATCGTCAAAATGTGAGGGGTTAAGTTACCCCACCAACTTCTTGAAAAGTAGGGGAAGCGTTATTAAGAATAATTTTCTTAAATACAGAACTAAACAAGCCACACGTTTTGCGCGACGAAATACTTTTTATGCATTGTTCGCTACAAATAAAGCAAAACATATACTCAAAAGGCATTTTTTCGTGCTCCTGTAGTGACACAATTTATAGTAAAAGTATAAAGAAAAATCGAAAAAAGTCCCATTTTTGAAAGTTTACTATTTCTCTTTTAGTCAACATTTTCCGAATGTAAAGGTGGTAGTCGTGCTAGCAGTGATCGCATAATATATTTAATAAAAAAAAAGTTGGCACCAAATCATTAATCTGTCAAATCATGATTGCAAATAAGGTCCTCAATTTTCCTTCGCCTTTTTTCCAAGTATTTTGCTTAAAATTTCCGCCAGTATATAAACCCCTACTCATTTTGAGCATGCGCTGCACGTGCACGCCAAGTCCTTTTTCGACAGAAATTAAACCATCATGTAGCCGTTGAATTCTAGTTTCCAAAAATGTATTATTTGATAGCTTTTTATCAATGCATTGTGGAGTTATGATGCCATGCTAAGAACTTTCCAAATGACCCTCGTATTTTAATTAATGTAAATTCGTCACTTAGAAGCAAAAATGTCATTGAAATGATATTAAATGTGATAACTCTATTAATAATTCTGTGCGTTTTGAAAACCCCCTTATGGCAAATGAAGCATATTCTCAGCAAAATTAGTGATGTCACAAACGCGTCTTTTATATAAACTTTGTTCCGCAAGCCGCTACGACAATGTGGCAAAAAGTTGCATCTAAAATCTGATGTCAATATATCTATTACTATACTTGTATTGAAATTTTGTTTCAGAAAAAAACATTAGTATACTGGAGTGACCTTTATATAAATGGCTGTTACCCGAGAAATGTATTGTGTGTTTCCTTATACCTGGTGCCAATTTAAAGGAAGCATATAGTTCTTTCTAGAAACGTATAACATTTTGTTGTAGCATGTGTGAAAGAAGTTTTGAAGCTAGATGCAAACACTCCTCGTACAAATGTGCGAAAAACGATTTGTAACAATCACAACATAGCTCTTGCCAATATATAGAGAATTTTACATGAGTGCTCATGTTTTATTGAATTTATTACACGAGTTGAGGAAAAGAGATAAAATGCGAGGCTTGCCGAGCATTTTATCTCTTTTTCGCAACGAGTTAAATAAATTCAATAATACAAGAGCACGAATGTTAGATTCTATTTATCATATGACATTAATATTACTTTGAAATCTCATTTCTGACGTAAAAACGTTATAGTTATGTCATTATTTACACAACGTTGTTATGGACGTCATAACGTTTCCCAGAAATCGATAAACCACCAGTGGTTTACAGATTTTATTGCATGGCGTTATTTCACTCCCAGACGCGACGTCATATGATAATAATGCATATACAAAACTTAATGAAATTCTATCGATGATATTTGATCAATTTGTTCTCAAGACTATTGAACGGAAACGAATTTGACGGACGGCAGCAAGGACAAACCAAGTTATAGAAAGGCCTCCGTTTTTTCAAAGCGGGCAATAATAAGTTCTTGTTTTTTTCCACAGAAATATTGCGCACGACTTGGGAGCCAATTGGTGACTGTCGAGACCCAATCAGAGGAGACTTTTGTAAAGGAAAATCTTAATCGTCTTCATCGTAAGTAACTCTGGGAAACCGTTCTTTTGTGAAGGTGTACAACAACAGGAAAAACACAAGTATCCAATTTGCGAAAAGTTTAGTTTTAAAAAAAAGCGCTTGCCAAGAATGTTTTCGTTTTTAGCAGCGAGTTGATGTGTTTAATAAATTTAATATAATATCAGATTCTGTGTATTATGTAAAAATTTAAATTTCAAAATCGTCTTTTGGGTATGAAAACGCCAAGGTTTTGCAATAAAAAAGGTGACGTTATTGTTGGCGTCCTTACGTAACTTTACTCAATTTAAACCACCAGTAAATACGAATACCTACAACCTCCGGTGAAATAATTCACTTCTGGTACCTTTCATCAGAAAAGAAATATTCTCAAAATCATTCTTTCCAAAAACAATACGAGAATGGAATAACTTGTCCTTGGAATTAAAATAATCTGACAGCATATACATTTTTAAGAAAAAACTGAAACGGTTATAGGACCCAATAAAAGTAAAAAGCTCTATTCACATGGCCATGGTTGACATACCATTAATCTTTGTAGGATAAGCCTTGGACTCAGTCATCTAAAATATCAGCTACTCGGATTTATACCACCCTTACCAACTTTAGCACAATATATCTCGTGATGTGCAAGATCTACACTGATGTAGGTGGTATAAAATAGTTATACCATGTTTGTCCACCTGTACGTAAGATAATCCACTCGCTAAAGCTCGTGGATTATCTCCACGTACAGGCGGACAACCCATGGTATAACTATTACATAACATTATACAATCAGCTTATTGCGAAAATGTAACTTCTTATGATATACCAGAAACGTCCTCCCATTTTCTTCTCTATTGCTTGGATACAAGCCTCAGCGACGTACAATGCTCAAAAAATCTCAAAAATCATCTTTCCTGGTACTAGCTATATAACTACCATCGCACTAACGTCTGATCATCTCTGTAACATCCTCTTACACGGGTCAGAGGACTTGAGCTTGGAAGAAATTAAAAAAAGGTCTTTGACTATGTCTTCAAATTTATCTATGAATCTGGGCGTTTCGATTACAATGAACCAGCCGCACACGACGAAAGCTTGTAAGATTGTGCTAAAATATTCTCTTGCTATCTCTAACACACACATGCACTCTCTCTCTCTCTCTCTCTCTCACACACACACACACATACGCACACACGCACGTACAAATGCGCCCACGCACACGCACACACACACATTTCATTCATTGGATGTATATATGTTATTGTGTGTCTATCTCCATTGTCCTTTGTATTTGTATGTTTATGTCCTTCGTGAGGAGACCTACTAGTGGCTCGTGGTCTGTTAGGAATCCTCGTTAAATAAATAAAACATTAAAGTTAAACCACCAGATTTTGATATATCGCATTATATTATTTTGAGACGCGACGTCATGTGACGAAAGAATTTCTAATGGGTGTCAGTGACGGCAGATAGATAAAAGCTGTCCCTAGGATCATCAATTGGCATCACGAGGCTTAACGCATTATGATAAACGGCGATGCCAAGGGACAGGTTTTCTACCCACCCATTCTCCTACGCTGAAATGTGACACCATGTGGCGAAGTCCTTTGACATTACAATAACGTCACCTGCCAACCAGGAGTGGGACTTCCGGGGTTATATAACATGTTTGATATAAGAATTGAAATATCTTGGTAAAGTCTCAGTGAACAAAATCCCATTATTTAGTTATCATGCGTCATTTTTATGCAGGGTCCCAAGGAAGTAGCTAAAGAGACGAGGCTTTTCCACTTGTGTTCAAACAATGTAGGCATATCACGTGGTCAATATGGCTGACAGTTTTTGTGAGTGGGACTAAAAAGTAAAAATAACGTGATTTTGATGTGTCTTTCTTCTTTCCTCTGTCTATGTTTTTCTTTCGGAGCTGTTGGGGTAGGTTGTATAGTCTACATGAACCACTACTGTGTCGCACTTACTTACTTCCAGAACACTATTGAATACATCGTCAAAGTGGCGATTATCCTTTACTTGCTTTGGCTGACCACAATTTCATGAAACAACGCCAATAGGGTAGAAACGCAATTATGCAGCCATGCATCCGATATAACCCACATCCAGTATCAGTTTCTTTATAGATTCTTCTTTTACTTCTTACCATCTGCCTTCTCTATTAGCTTGTCCCTGTGTAATAATGCACGCATATTAGTAACAGTTATGTGAACACTTTGTATTATGATGCAAGCTGGGGATATACATCCCAAATATAGTAAGTGAGTATGATAAGGAAATACCACAATCACAAACTGCAGACAACCCTGTGGCACCGCGAGGAAGAGCCGATCCTGGCCATGCAGCAGTACTAACAATTAGTTATCTAGCTTAGCCTCCGTCTCTTCTGGATTTATTTTTTCCAAATTTTTAAATTACTTATCTGTCGTGCATTATAATATTCAGAGATTGGTGCCAATACTTGACTTGTTAACTTCAACAGTCAGTGAATTTGACATCTTAGCTTTTACTGAACCTTGGTTAAACCCTTCAGTCCCTATAAACGATCTCACTATCGACTCTTATAGAATACAGGAACGCAAAGATCGATCAGGTGATAGTCAAGGAGATGTCATCCTATATGTAAAAAAACAATATCCAGTGTACACGACGTCATGTCTTAGAATTAAGAGGTGTTGAAAGTATCTGGATTGGATAAACCATTAAACATAAACACATACTATTTGGGGTCTTATACAGACCGCCTTATGCAGACGCTGTTGTTTTTCTGCAATAGAATTTTTATAATAGGCGGTTTCAGTTTTGATATGCAAAATGTCCAATCAGCCCGTAAAACCACTTCTTTTTGTGATTCAATCTATAGAAGAAGCCACACATTTTACAGAAACGTTTTATTCTCTCATTGACTTTCTACGTGTTAATAACAAAGAACACCTGATACTTAGTAGTAGAGATGTTAACTCTTTTTGCACCAGGATATACGCAACCATTGTCCTGTTTTGGGAAATTTTAACTTTCACAAACCCGACTGTTTATCTGTAAAATGATAAGGCAAAAGGCATCAGCTGCCAATTGGAGCGACTTTTAAAACAATGATATTAACACATACTGCAAAAATTTAATAGAACATCTACAGTCTATTTCTGAAATGTGTATACCTAACAAAGGCGTTACTATTATACCGTCAGATTCGCTTGGAGCCTTGCTTAATTTGTCTTCCTGGTGTCTCGTGGTGGTTGGGCGGCTCTTCCTCGCGGTGCCACGGGTTGTCTGCAGTTTGTGATTGTGGTATTTCCTGATCATACTCATTTACTATTTTTAATTAAGAGACATATTAGAAAGCGCAAAAGAGCTTATAAAAGGGCAGCATAAGCCATCTACCAATTAACTGGATGAAATTTAGAAATTTGCGCAACAGGGTACACAACTAATACGGGAATCAAAGCGATTATTTAATGAGAACATGGCTACTAAGTTAAAAACAGATTCACTATCACCTAAACAGTGGTGGGAATTGCTCAAATTTTTTATAGCCCCCAATTCAAAATCTTCTATCCCCCTCTTGAAACAAATGGTTAAGCATACGCAGAAGAGTGTGAAAAGGCAAATATATTAAATGATGTCTTTAAAGACCAAACTGTGTGGCTCTACCTCACGATGCCATGGGTCTGCCTGCAGTTTGTGACTGTGGTATTTCCTAATCAAACTCACCTACTATTTGTGCTGGGTTAAAGAAATGCTGAGATACCTGATATCCCTAGTTACCCTGTTGACAGTTCCTTACTATAATAAGTAATATCGTTCTTACTTCAGAGGAAATTGAGTCTGTCTTGATAAGCCTTCCAGTTGGTAAGGCTGCTGGGCCTGATGGGATAAATTACCGTGTATAAAAAGGACTTTGTTGTCAGGCCAACGGGGTTTACGTGTTGGATTTCTGTTGCTCCGGTACACAGTTTTATTTACTGGTGAGTGCTTATCTTTGCTTTATCTCCTTTTTATATCTTGATTTATATGTTCTTGGAGATGATGCATTGATAAGTTAGGGGTATGTCATGCAAACCAAACATCGATGTGTCTTGATCAACATCTGAACTGAGGGTGAGGTTGGTGCGCCGCGAAAGCGGTTTAAGCCCTCCAGTAAATATTTATACTGGCTGTTCCAAGGCGGTGCTTCTTTTCTGGATCATTTATGTTATTTCTGTCTTGTTTTGTTATGCTTTTGTGCGCGTCTGTTTATTGATGTCTTGTGGTTACCTGCTGGGAAAGAGCTGACCTTTTGGCTCTTGTTTGTGATTTATCACTTTCTTATTTGTGGTGCTTGAATGTATCGATTCCTGATCGTTGCCCTCTTTCTTACTTTGGAGGGAGATATATCCAGCTCTATGTGGTTTCTTTAACCAATCTCTTCATACAGGTTTAGTCCTGGACTCTTAAGCAAGCTTATGTCAGCCCAGTGCATAAAGCATTACTACTCCGGATTAAGAAGTACCAAATATGACACACAAGAATTCGTACAGGTTGTTGCTCACATAAAAATTACTTATTCATAAAAACTATTATTTACTCTCCACTATGTAATTGCAATGCAAGACAAGTTGAAATTGCCTACCATTTCTTCTTTATTTGTCAACTATACAATGATCTTAGGGTAGAACTTCGTCAATCAATAACATAGTACTGTAAACATGATTTGATGTACTTCTGCGTTGTGATGAAAGACTTTCAACATACATCAACTCAATCATATTTGAAGCTGTGCATAAAAACATCAGAAAAGTAAGCGAATCTGAGCATCTGAATAGATTTATTTATGGTTGAAAACACAACAAACAATAAAAAATGTCTGTACCTAAGACACTAAAGTGATACTGGAAAATACATCCATTGCCAAGATCCCACTCAGCTCTCGTCCAACCAGGACAATTCAGACTCTTCCCACCACATCTCTTCCCTCCCTCTCTCTTCTATGGTTTAGCTTCTATTGATTTTTTTTGACAAAAATGTATTCTCAGCTTAAGGTTACTAGCAGCAACTCTTGGCTGATACTTAAAGTTAGAGACAAACATATTAACTTGTATCTTGAAATTGGAATGATGTTCACAAACTTGAAGATATAGCTCAGTATAATAACCAGTCAGGTGTAAGCGTTGTAAAAATTGTTAGCCAACTTGATGGAAATGTCATTTTAGCCCATGAATTTGTATTTTGCGTAATTGAAATCATTGCCCATTACACTTTGTCAAAATATTCTAAAGGAGAAGAACTGGATAAGCTCTTGCTTCCATTCTAATTCTAATGTTTGTATTATTGAAGATTGTATTGTAACTGAATTCAAAATTGAAATAAATATGCTTAAACCGAACAACTTACGAGGGGCTGTCAAGTGTTAAGTGTACATTATAATAAAAGATGCAAGAATTATTATAATTTATACCTAATGAACACATAAAAAGTTGTACCAAAATGGGTAAAGAACTCCCCGCTTTTCCCTGTAAAACTGAACAAATAAATCAGGTGCTTTTAGTTTAAACCCATGTTGAATAAGCACGTGTACTGTAATTTAGAAATTTTCGCAAGGGTTTTATTTTCGCGAAACAGTTTCATGAAAAAAAAAACCTCGGGAAATTGCAAATCCATTCCGTTGTTTACTGATATTGGTAAATTATGCCTAAATCGTGAATTTTAACATCGCAAATATATCTTTAACGCTATTCGCGAAAGTGAATTTATTGCAAAAAATTCTCAATTTACAGTACTTTATGAGAGGATCTTACATGAGTGCTGATGTTTTATTGAATTTATACGAGTTGAGGAAAACAGATAAAATGCGAGGCTTGCCAAGCATTTTATCTTTTTTTGCAACGAATGTTGTATAGATTCTATTTATAATATGACATTAAGATAACTTCTGCTCTTAAAGCGTTGTAATTTTGTCATTATATACGCAAAGTTGGTTACGACGTCATTATGTTTCCCCAAAATTTGTAAACCACTAGTGGTTTGTCGATTTTATTGTATGGCGTTGTTTCACTCCCAGACGCAACGTCATACGATAAATAGAGTTTACTTTAATTGACAATGGCTTCCAACAGATATTGCAAATATATTTATGCAATATTATTTTGTTTTAGTGCAGTCGCATCGAAATGTTGATGGCTTTTGGATGAGTTTGACCGATGTGGCATCTGAGGGAGTGTGGCGGTGGAATACATCTGGACAAGTAGCACAGTATACAGACTGGCACCCTGGGGAGCCGAATAACTATCTAGGACACGATGAGGATTGTGCTGTATTTGCAAACTGGGAAGGTTATGATTGGAGCGATGTATCATGTAAGGGTCTATATAGACCCCTTTGCGAAATAAGGGATATTTCAACAACGTAAGTTGCAAGTAATCAGACCAGAGTTTTTTTTACCGAAGTTCAGTTGCTTTGCATAAGTTTGCATAAACATGAATAGTTTTATAATGATCCATATTCTAATTTAAAGAAACAAAAGAGGATTTAAAACCTTGCAAAGGACTTTTTGTTCGAAAAGGTTACCGTATTACACAAGTAGCATGCTTGTTATGTTATGCAAAGAAATGAGAATGCTTCCCTTTTGAAATGTTTAAATCATTTACATGTACCAAGACGTTGCTGTCCAGCATACCGACAAACTTGTTTATTGATTCTGTTAAAAATTTTCGGTGGTACATTTAAGGTTCTGTTTAAAGTTTTCGTTGGTACATTTAAGGTTTGATATTTCATTTGAATCTTCTTCCGGCAGGCATTTCACATGAAATATCAAACTTTACTAGTTACTTAGAGAAATAGGGATTGTCTCAAAGTTATGAATCCGTCTGTTGTAAATGACAGAAGGTGATTCAATGAGTAAACATATTGTGCCTTCCTTACTGTTTTATGTTAGAGTAGTATATTGTTTTCTTGCAAACCAAATGCGAGTTTCTGCTGTATTTAGCCATAGTACCTCACAAACCTCGTACCACCCCGTGGAAAGATAAAAATGAAACAGCCGCACGTCGTTAGTCAAGTGACGTCATTGTTTTGTTAAAAGTGGGTCACCAAGTTAGTAATCAGGAATTTTGGGAGCGTTTTTACAAAAATGCAAAATTAATAGTGAGCGAGAGAGAATCTCTTATTTTTGTGTGTATGTGATTGAAAAATCCTTCCCTACTGATCACCGTTTGTCATCACTCGGCATGATGCCCATCGGTGATCCTCGGGACGAATTTTTCTATCTCACCCTCACATTCATGATAGATTCTTATATTATTACAAGGGTTATTGTCAAACGATTTCTGTTACTGACTGTACATCGCATGCGTCACCTACGTATAATTAGCATGTGCACGACAATGAATATATTACTTGACTATTTGCTTACTGTAAAGGCGGCAACTTTAATATTCATATCTGGGTGTGGTTCGGCTATTTCATCTGCTAAGGAAGGGAAATCAGGTTTTACTTATAATTTGGTAAAGAGTTAATAAGCTTTTTGAGCCGCGCAAAAGTGCGTGCATTTCATGAAAATCCTAACCGAATACACACTGAACTCACATTTATTAACCCTTAAAGCACATAATCACAAAATATATGTTTTGTCGTCCACTTTACTATTAGAAGCCTCATCGATAAACAGTGTGAACCCAGATCAGACTGCTCCTGTAGGAGCAGTCTGATCTGGGTCCACAATGTTTGCCTCCCTGCTTATGTTAAATGGGCATTATCAGATGCAGTTATTTTGCTGGCGTTTTCAGGACTAAATAATGGCTGAGATTGTGGCACAAGATGATACAGTCACTTTTGAATAAAACCACGCCTCCTTTTCAACTTTTACCTATGCCTAAGGTTGACTAGTCCTAATTACGCATTCACGAGGCGCCACCTTTACAGTAAGCGAAAAGTCAAAGAATACACATTATTTTCAGGATGTGTCTTTTCAGGTCCACAACGGGAAAGCCTACAGCAACCAGCATGCATACTCGTGTCATTCAAGTTGGATAATTTTAATCCTTATTGGTTGAGTCTATAATTAAACGGTATTAAAATAGACGATTAACCCTTTGTTTTTGTATTCTTTGACTTTTCGCTTACTGAAAAGGCGGCGCCTCATAAATGCGTAATTAGGACTGGTCTTAGACATAGGTAAAAGCTGAAAATGAGGCGTGGTTTTATTCAATCTTGCGCCATTATCTCAGTATAGACGCAAAACACACTATTTAGTCTTTAAAACGCCAGCAAACTAACTGCATCTGAAACTGTATATTTAACATAAACATAGAGGCAAACATTGTGGACCCAGATCAGACTGCTCCTACAGGAGCAGTCTGATCTGGGTCCACACTGTTTGTCTATGAGGCTTGTTATTTCTTCACCAAATTATAAACAGAACCTGATTTCACTTCCCTAGGAGATGAAACAGCCAAACCACGCCCAGATATGAATATTAAAGTTGCCGCCTTTACAGTAATTTCATACAGATACATACACTAAGGATGGCATTTAAAGGGTCACAAGTACATGTGTAAAATGTTCAAAAAGTATGCACTTCAGTCCTCGACGATTGTAATTATCATAGCAAACAGTACAGGTCCTGATGAAATGCAGCATTTCATCTGGGTCTATGCTGCATTTCATCTGGGTCTTTATTGTTTGTCTAATAAAAAGGGTTAAAAAGGACTCAATTATGGCGAGTCTGGTGCTTTCAAATATTGTAGGTACTCTCTATTTCTAAAGGATCCGTTTTTTTCAGATTATGAAGAGGTCGCAACAGCTGTTGTTGTTTCTGTGTGGAGTTGGTGAAACTTCTCCCCGTGCATCGATAAAGTATTGATATTTTTGTCATATTCTGGTCCTTCTGGAATATTGGGTTTTGATGAAAAGCAGAATACTGCTTAAACCGGTGCTTTGTTGCACTTTACATTAGTTATCATAAACAGACTCAATAAAACCGAGTATGCTGTTTTATAATATTGTAGGTTCTCTCTATTTCTGAAGGATCCGGTTTTCTAGATTATTTAGTCAGCAAGATTAGTCGCTGTTTGGTACTTAAGTTAAGGTGGTAGTCTTCTGTTAGCCATCTCTGATCAGATCCTTCGCTTTGCACATGGGTGCAGCTTATGGCCTTGGCTGACCTAAGAATGTGCAGTGAAAACTCCGAAACACTTCCAGACATTTAGACTCATCTGCCTCTTCTTTGAGCACACCTTTCATATCGTTGGTTTTGCCATGCGCCATCTAAAATGTTTTGTGCTTCCAGATTTACCATTTGAGGACTGGAAACGAGGTCTGCAATCAATCTTCAGATACAGAAATATAATATTTTTGAAAATTATAATCTATAACCACTCAAAATATACAATGGACTATAAGAATCTATCATGAGTGTGAGGGTAGGATAGAAAAATCCGTCCTAAGGATCGCCGTTTGGCATCACGAGGCTTGCCGAGTGATGACAAAAGGTGATACCGTGGTACGGATTTTTTTTTATCTTACCCTCACACGAATAATGGAATCTTTTTTCTTGCTCATCACTGCTTTTTATTTGAAAATAAGGCCAGAAGTCACTGAATACGCGAAGATGCAATTTCACATGATGACGTCACTTAAACATAACAATGACGTCACTTGACGACAATGTGCGTAAGTTCCAATACAACCAATGTATGAAACCCTCACGTGACAGCCTGGGTAAGATAGCATGGGTTAGATTAGATTTTCTATCCCAGGGTAAAATCTCAGATATCCTTATCCGGTGTGCAAGAAATTCCTGACTTAACTGTATCACACCTTGTGTTGGTTAGTCTTCAGTGTGTGATTTTAAACTTTTTAATGGAAAAAATCCTTTAGTTTAATAGGGTTAAAGGTATTAAATGCAAATAGTTTACCCCTTAAAGAAAGCAAATATATTTGTTATTAATATGGGGTAAACACATTTTAATGGAAATGACTCCTCTTTTATAATAATGAAGCAAACCGATGATAGTGCCAAAGTTGGATTTTTCATTAATTACCATAAAACTGTTCAGAATTGCAATTCGCTTTGATTGTTTACCCCTTAAAGAAAGCAACTATATTTGCTAGTACAATGTAATAAGGGCTAAACAAATTAAGAATTGGCTCCTCTATTGTAATAGTGAAGGACAGGAAGACGTTCAAACCGCCGATCTCAATTCCTGCCAAAGTTGGGATTTTAAATCATAACCATAAACAAGTTCAAAATTGAAATTCGCTTGATCGTGGTAGATCGCGGACCCAGAATTTTTTGTCAGTGGGCGTCCAACCCTGACATTTTTTCTTCGTTGAAGAGAGGAGAGACGATCCAAGTAACACTAAAAGCGGGCCATCAATTACGGGCCGATGATGGCCCAACATTGAATGCTGGCTTGGTAGCTTTGTGATTTTTCAGGGGATCCGGACAAGTATTGCTAAAAAACCCTATCGGTTTGTAATTTTTAGGGGAGGCCCCGTCCTCTCTGGATCCGAACATGAGATCTGTTGTGTTGTTCCAATTTCAGTAAATGCATAAAATAAAAAGAATCTTAACAATATGCACAGGTTTTATATTTATAAATTCCCCGTGGTTTGGCACTCCATCGTTTTGCCAAAAAGGATTGAATACGATGCAATAACATAACATGAACGTTGTCTTTGTACCACTGTTAAGAGTAAATGATACAAATCGCACCTTTTGTCGTTCGCGGCTTCAGTCTGACTCTAACCATTCATTATAATTGGGCCTCGTCGCGACAAAACCTGTCTTCGGGGTTTCTGACTAAGTTATATTCAAACCAATCTGCTCAGTTACAGAGGCTAGCTAGACAATTGAAATTTTGCTTGAAGCAAGTCTAGATATGATACTTTCCATTAAGCGAACAACAAAGGCGCTGATCAGACTGCGCGGATGCGCAGGCTGGTCTGCGCCTGTATTGTTGGCAACCCCCGAAGACAGGTTTTCTCGCGTCGAGGCCCAATTATACATGTCGCACGCAATTCAGTATTTTGCTTATTCATCCGATCAGGTTTCATAGTTAATGAATCAGCTGTGGACCAAATTAATCTACATGTAGTTCGCAATCAATAATGACTTTCAATGGATAAAAGAGAAGTGAAACTGATGCATCGATTATTTCTCTATGTTAGCCTGTCACGTGTGTACACGTTCTGTATACAAGCCCTGTATATAAAAACTAAAAAAACTTATTGAAGATCAGGTATCGATACAATCAAGTACCATGCATGACACAGGCCACGATATGGGAAAGCGACAAAAACACACGACAAAAGCACACACAAGAAAGCCAAGAGGTCAGCCCGTTCCCAGCAGGTGACCACAAGGCTGAAAGGAACAGACAAAACAGTATAACAAAGACAATCACGAAACACAAATAGCTAAAATGATCTACAAAAGAAGCACCATCTTGGATTTGATAGCAAGAAAATGACTGGTGGGCTTGAACATGTTTAGCGGTACCAACCTCACCCTTATTTCTGATATTGATCAGGACACATGGATGTTTGGTTCACATGAAAGATACCTAACATCATCTCCTAGAACATACAACTCTAGATTAAAAAGGAGACAACTTTGCTTTCCTCTTTAATTGCATGCTGGTGGGTGGGACCTCAGACTCTATGAAGGTAACGACTTAAAGACTTATCTGTAGATGAGAGGGTTGGGGCGTGATATCATGTCTTTAGTCAGGCACACTGGGGTTTAACTGTTGGATTTATTTTACTGTGGTATTCAGTTGTATGCACTGTTGAGTCCATATCTTTGCTTTATCTCCTTTTTATATCTTGATTGTATGCACTAGGAGATGATGCATCCGTAAGATATGAATCTTTCATGCGAACCAAACATCTATGGGTCTTGATCCACACCAGCATTTAGGGTGGGGGTGGTACTGTTAAACAAGTTTAAGCCCTCCAGTATTTGTTTTACCACCCGTTTAAATGCGGTGCTTTTCTTGTGGATCTTTTTTGTTATTTATGTTTCACATTTGCATTTATTATGCTGCCTTGTATGTTCATTGCAGCCTTGTGATCGCCTGCTGGAAATGTGGTTTACCTCTTGGCTCTCTTGCGTGTAAATGTCTTTTGTTTTGTCACTTTCCCATATGGTGTCTCAGGTTAGTTGTGGTACTTGTTTGTATCGATTCCTGATCTTTGCCTTCTTTACTTATATTTTACCAAAATAGTTTTATATATATCGTTTCACGTACAAAGAAGAAAGAAAATATACATTTGTTTTAATAGGAAATATAATATGAATTAAGTCTTTATGAAATAATACCTATTAAAATGAAAAACTTATTATTCATTTGTTTGTATGCTAGACGTCACAGTCAACGATTTTTCAATTATGTTGGGATGAGTTCCTGTTTCCTGAGTTGAATCATTTCTAAGTAGAAGATATAGTGTCTTACTCAAGGACAGAACGCACTTACGCAGCAGGCGATGAGTCTCAAACTAGCAACCGTTCAATTCTTAGTCTAATTATCTACCAACTGAGCAACTGCGCTCCATGGAAATCCCTAGCAAAAGACAGCGAGAATCTATTGCGTGATGGTCAAGGAGCAACTAATATTAATTTTTAGCGAGAAAAACGATGTGTACATGATCAAATTATTATTGTAATGTAATCTTTAATCATGATTTTATGCTATACAAATGCATGGATGTTTTAAAATGACTTTTGGACTTTTGTTGATATCCATGCAAGTTGTTTTGGCAAACACAAACAGAGCTCTTAAATCCAGTATATATTTCAGCGAGCTTTTATGAGTATATGCTCATCTTAGTAACACGTTAAATCATATTTCATGTAATTACTCACGTGTAGTGAAGGCTTTGTGAGGATAAAGATCTGTTTTGAATTGAATTGATTTTAATTTTGGTATAAAAGTAAAAAGAGTTGAACATTATTGATAAAATTCGAATTACTCAACCAAAACAATGTATTACTGCTTAATTGATATTGTAACTTATGTAACATTATGACAACGACTTCCTCACTGATGTATAATAATCAATGAATAAGTATTAGTTTTGTTTAGTTACAGATAAATCCGAAGACAAAATGATTTAGTTGACAATACTTAGTTTTATATAAAGCAATTCAAGTAGCATAAATACTAGCTGTCATGTATAAAATTAATGCTTTGGACCCAGACATTATAAAGATAAGAAATGTATGCATTCTAACAAAACTGTATTTCTTCTTTTTAATAGGGGTGAAGAGAATACTTTCTTTCTTAGGCAGACACTTTTCAAAGCAACATGTTATTGAAAATGAGCATACATTTAAATGTGGTAACGAAGCCAATATGCAGAAAAACCAAGGGATTTGCTTTTTACTCTCACCTTTTTTTACATTTATGCTTTGAATGATCGGGAATATCTTTTAGAAGAATTTAATTAACTCTTTCAAGAGAAAACAAATATCAAAACTATGTATGTTAACCCTTAAAGCACCAAGAAAAAATGCATCTGAAAATGTCGTCTGCTGAAGTCGTCTGCTGCAAATAATTGCCTAGCAATACTGACGAATTAAGTATAGAAGCAAACAGCGTGGACCCAGAACAGAATGCTTCTATAGGAGCAGTCTGTTCTGGGTCCACACTGTTTGCCATAGAGGCTTCTTATACATTTAAGCAGACGAGAACAGCAGACGACTTTTGGTGCGTTTGGTGCTTTAAGGGTTAAACATTTTGACCATATCCCTGCCCTACATATCCGTGCTTACACAATTTCTGCACAGGTTGCCAGATTGACAACATTGACTTTTGATTTCAGCATAACATTACCTACAAAATGGTATATAGAAACTTTTTGAGGGTGTCACCCCACGGACTACGGCCCACCACCGGAACGCCATTTAAATAGCGTTTGATGATGACCTAACTTTGAATACTGGTTTGCTTTTGTGGTAGCTTTGTGATTTTCCAGGGTATGTGGACCAGTATTGCTAAGGAACCCTACAGCGATCACAGTCTGCTCAGTGTAGTCTGGTTATATCTCACTGCCGCCTTTGGTTGCCATTGGCCAGGTTGTTGTTAATCTCGACATCGTTACTTAAAAATGACCTACATGTCTGCGTGCACAAGATGCACGCAGACATGTAGGTCAATTGTTTTAAGTAACGATGTCGAGAAGATAGGAGGAGAAGAGAAAGGAGATAGAGAAAGAGATGAAAAGAAAGAAGAAAAGATGCAAAAATAAGAAAGTAAAGCTCATTTTTAAGTTTGTGCGCAGGTGCACAGTTGTCATGTTTTAGTCAAAACAACGTATATGTACATGTAAAACCCTCTCTGGTGAAAGACATTAGGCCTGATTTTGTTACCATCCAAAATTTTAATTGTTAGTAAATTAAGTGACTGTTAAGAGCCAAAACAGCTTTTCGAACGATTCTGGTACGTATTTGACGTGAGAGACAAAAGAATTCTTTAAATCCGGTTTTCCGGTAAGATAGATTTCAAGTTGCTGTTAACAAATATTACAAATTTCTAACTATGTGGCTGTAGATTTTGCATGACGAACATACATTTTGGACAAGATACGAGTATATAGTTCAGTTTTATTTATGCACATTTTATTGAAAGCAAAATTAGTCTAGGGTCCAATAGTCTTGCTTGTATGGTAACCTTTGTGGAAATTGTATTTTCAGCTCAATATCTTGGGAGCGCGGTGGCTCAGTGGTAGAGTGCTTGACTTGATACCGTGGGGCCGCGGTTTTGAGCCTGACCGGTGTCATTGCGTTGTGGTCCTTGAGAAAGACACATTTACATGTATCCTAGCTTAGTAGTGGTTCAACCAAGGAAGACCCGTCCCTGTTTAACTGAAAGATTGTTGATGGGACGTGCAGAATCAAATCAAACAGACAAACAAAAGCTCAATATCTTGACTAAGAAAAACATATAATAGTTACTAGGTTAAAGAAACACATCTTTTGGGCACAGGAATATCTTTGCAAGTTGAAATTATTTTGACGTTCATTCTAAATCCTGGCGATCTATAGCGAATGGTTCTAAAGTTGTTAACGGATTTGGAACACGTTCAAATTACACAATTGTCTTAGCATTAATGGTTAGTCGTCATTACAATCAAGATAATAAATGTGATAGGTCTAGACAAAATCATTATTAGAGATAAAGCCGTAAAATATCTATTTTGGCAGTTTATCGTTATACCGAGTTTAACAACAGATACAAATGTAACGTTGTTAGAATATAAGTTAGCAGAGCGGATTTTCGTTTTACACACACACACACACACACGCGCGCGAACGCGCGCACACACACACACGCACGCTGCCAGTGATGGTAGCATTACGCCTAACACTACCCCATAATAACGCCTATTGGCGCTTTTGAAATATTACGTATTTGAAAATATTATGGGAAAAGGAGCATTTGCTCTTTCGAGCAAATGCTCTATTTTCCATAATATGTTAAAAAGCATCGAAACTTAAGTTTTTCTCGAATTTTTAAATGTTGTCTAAAATAGAAAATGATGTCATGATCTAAAAATAGCCTTTGGAGTAAAGGGTTAAAAACAAGAAAGTATGACGAGGATATGTCACAATTACAGATCACAGACCATACCCATGATACTGGGAGACAAAATACAAAACACAGAAACCAATACAACAGTAAGAACACAATTGAACCATTCAAGATGAATGGAATTTCCCACCGTTATCAGTAATGAATTGGAACAGTCCATTTCTGTTTAAGGGATGTTAGGCGGTATTTTTCATTTTTTTGATTCAAATTAAAAAAAACATTCTGCAAGTACAAAATGTAAACAGTGGAGATCCTAATCAGAGGATCTGCACTATTTGCGTACAAAATATTATGGAAAATCGAACATTTGCTCCCTTTGGAGCAAATGTTCGGTTTCATAATATTTTCAAATACAGCTCCTCTATGCTAAATATTTGATGTATATTCCTCTCATTTGACGGTATAGCCATTATTATTTTTTACTAAAAAAAGTTCAACACATATTACCAGAAACGACTTCCAGTGACAGGATTTTAATATGTTTGTCTTTTGCACGACAATGCCCCAGCACGTACAAGCACATCTGAAATTGTAAAGCTATTTCTCAAGTCACAAAAGGTAACCGTCTTGCCACACCCACCGTACTCTCCTGGTCTAGCCACCAAAAATGAAAAAAGTCCTAATCTAGTCGGCGATTTACCTGCAGACAAGCCCTTGGCTCAGCCGCCAGCCAGTGCCTCAGAAATATACCTGAATCAGCCTACCGTGACGAATTTCGCAAGTGGACTCACAGACTTAAGATATGTATTTCCAGCCACGAATAACATTTTGAAGGGGTGTAAAGTAAATTTGACCATTAGAGTAGGTTCCCTTTACGAAAATAATCCACGTATTAGCTATTTTTGTTTTTGAAAATTTGATTTCTATGTTTAGACAGCCATGCAAATAGACCGTAACTGTTGACACATACCTGCGTACAAAAGAACGACCAAACAAAAAGACTTCCAACTCAACTTCATACATATATCAGCGTGACATCATTTTGTTTTGGTATCGAAATTGACCAGGTAGTGATGGTATTGTCTAAGCAGCATACACATGCCTTACACAATATGCTCCCGATTTCATGGTAGATTATTGTGTGTATGGGGTACACAATTTGCTCTTCGAGGGAGCATATTGTGTAGGAACTCACTGTGGATTATTTCCTTACATCAAACCCTACTCTTGTAAATGACATAGAAATACACACTGGTATTGCTGATTATGACTTGGTGCTGATAAATGCTAATGTAAAACCTCACGAAGGTAAGCAAATCCCAAGATCTGTTCCACTCTTTAAAAAACAAACTGGGAAGGTTTCAAGACATACATCAAATCAAGGTGTGATAAAATCCTGAAAAATCCTGACATTAAAGATGTAGAAGAAATTTGACTCTCTCTCAAAACTGTCATTGATAAAGGTATTTCCCAGTTTGTCCCTATAAAGAAAATTGGTTCAAAAAGAAGTCTCCCATGGATTACCCAACATATTAAGCGTTTGATCCGTAAGCGAGATAGTCTCTTCCAGAAACAGAAGAAAGGACACCCCAGAGATAGACGCCACTTTAAGGAGGTGAAACGCCTTGTTCAGTCCAAAATAAGGACTGCATATAACAACCTTCAATCGGTACTAGCCTCAGTGATGAAGAGGATAACATTGACACAGTCTCAGACAAACAGAAATTTGCGCCAAAAAATTATTCTCCCTGATAAAAAATGCTAAACAGGACTCCCATGGTGTTTCCCCTCTAAAGGACAAAGATTCAGGTAACACATTTTCTCAAAATAAAGATAAAGCTAACTTATTAAATAAACAATTTCAGTCAGTATTCTCACAACTATCACCTCTTAAGCTCAGCCAATTATGCATAGATAAACTTCAAGACTACTTTTCTGTCCGTATACCTAAGAGATTCCAATGCAGCTATCCTACAATGCCTGAAATCAACATTGACCTGAAAGGTATTCTCCAACTACTTTCAAACCTCAAACCAGACAAAGCACCAGGCCCAGATGGTATTAAACCTATTATCCTGAAAGAACTTAGAGAGGAAATAGCACCAGTCATTCATCTACTTTTCCAAAAGTCAATTTCTACAGGTAAAATTCCGTCAGACTGGACGTAAGCCAATGTTAGCCCGGTTTTCAAGAAGGGAAGTAAAAGTGATCCAGCCAATTATAGGCCCATCTCCTTGACATGCATATTGTGCAAGGTGATGGAGCATATAATTGCATCTAAGCTCACTCAGCATCTCAACCAAAATAATGTTCTCTACGATCTCCAGCATGGTTTCAGAGAAATGAGATCGTGTGAAACCCAACTTATTCAGCTTGTTGAAGAACCTGGGCAGGCAACTAGTAACAGGTAAACAAGTTGACCTTTTTTGCTTTAGACTTTAGTAAGGCCTTTGACAAAGTCAGCCATCCAAAACTCTTGTTCAAACTTTCACAGCATGGAGTGAAAGGAAATACTCAAAATTGGATTAGAGCTTTCCTGGTAGGTCGAACCCAGGCTGTTGTGCTGGAGGGGGAGAGCTCATCAGAGGTTCCTGTGACATCTGGTGTGCCCCAGGGATCTGCTCTTGGGCCTCTCCTCTTCCTGCTCTATATAAACGACCTACCACAAAATATACAAGCCCAGGTAAGACTGTTTGCCGATGACACGGCTGTCTATCTAACAGTTGGATCCTCAGACGATAGGGACACCCTCCAAGCAGACCTCAATACCTTACAGGAATGGGAGCTGACATGGGACATGGAATTTAACCCTAGCAAATGCCAGGTGCTCCACATTACAAGGTCCAAACATCCATTGAACACCCAGTACTCCCTTCATGGACAGGTACTTGAGGCAACAGACACAGCAAAGTATCTTGGTGTAAGTATCGCTAGGGATCTTAACTGGAACGACCACATCAGCTCAATAACTGCGAAAGCAAACAGGACCCTGGGTTTTGTAAAACGAAACGTTAGGGCCAACAATGAGAAGGTAAAAGAACAAAACATTAGTTCGTCCCCAAGTTGAGTATGACTCCCCAGTCTGGTCCCCCCACACAAATCATAACATAAATAAAATTGAAATGGCCCAAAGAAGAGCAGCTAGATGGGTCAAAAACCAATTCTCCCCATGTGAAAGTGTCACTAACATGCTGAGTGAGCTTGGTTGGAGGACACTGGAAGATCGACGGATTGATGGCCGGCTAATAATGTTTTACAAAATTGTCCATGGATATGTTGCGATTCAACTTCCTGCATACTTTGATAAACCCTTAAGATATACTCGCCACATGCACACTCTTTCATTTAGGCAGATACACACTGCTGTCAGCTATTACCAATATTCCTTTTATCCTGCATCAGTAGTTCTATGGAACAGACTTCCCTCTGAAATTGTACTTTTGGAAGATCGATATCTTGACTCATTCAGAGTCTGCAAGATCAACCATCGATCACCTTAATTTAAATACACTGTTTTTAACCTCTTTTACCTGCACCTCTTCTGCACTAACACTATAACTTTTATCAAGTCTCACTATCGCACTTTTTATCTCCTACAATCTTTCTTTTAACTCTTGCACTGACAGCGCAACTGCACGTAATACTCGAAATGAGGGTGCTGCAGAATGGATAGATAGATAGATTGATAGACTGTACAGAGCAATCCATATGCACTCTAAAGGAATGCAACCACTGAGAATTAACAAAATATGGATGTGTGCAGGCCTGCACTGGTTACATTATTTGTACATTTCTTGCGATTGTGACAGTAAAATATACATGTTACTTTAAACCAGATCTATTCTCTGCTGGCACATATAGGACTGGGAAGACGTATATTTATTTACACATTTGCACAGCCTGATTTGAGCAAATGTCACAATCACACGATTAAAATGAAGCTACATTCTGTATATAACAACAATTGCTTATAATTCATTTTAAATATTCAAATACATCATGTTTATACTGTAGAATCAGGCATGATAAGAGAAAACCAGTAGATACATATAGGCAATGCCACATTGATTGTTAATAACACACTGGGATTTTGAGCTGAGCTTATAGGCAATTCTATTCTGTACACTTTACTGCCACAGCGATGCCAACTCGCCTTTGGTGCACTGCATGTTGTGATCGTATGTCATGCACGATTTGGTAGGACACAAATCCAGCCTTAAGATCCGAGCGGGTTATTATATTGTTTTGGCGTCATCAATTATATTGCATTTACTGCTTTATCAAATATCTCTTTGTGGCCTGGGAACTATATTCCAAATAAAGTAATTCATTTTCTATTCTGTTCAAGTGTAGCCCTAAAATGCATTTCAGCATTTTGATTTAAAAATGTTGTCCGCTAATTCTATAAAGTTTTGGAAACGCTCGTCTGGTTTTCAACTGCACACTTGTATAGAAGGGTAAACCAATCCAAAGATGCCAGCAATTAAGTATTTTTGAAAATTGAATTTTTATTGCAGAAAAAATGCAATTTGGATGGGAAAACCTGAAAAGCTGTCTAAATCTTTTCAACAGTATTTTGCATTTATACGAGGGAAAGCTCTACATAATGGGACAAACTCTTAGTTTATTTACCATCTTTTTATTGATATTTGTTTTATCTTCTGTTGAAGACAGGGTAGGAACGATTTCAGTTACGTGCATCGTTGGGTTCTGTTTGTTTGTGAGGCAGTTCGATTTAGGTTTGTTATGCTAGGATATAGGGTCTATTCAATGCGGTTCAGCTTGGTTTGTGGTTCACTTCGGTGTTTGGTTCGATTTCGGTTCGGGTTGAGAACGGTTCTCAGCATTGGGTAATAAGTGTGGGTTACAAAATAAATGGGTGCTGTTACATGATATCTACACTATCCCCTCATTTTGTCAACGGGTAACAGAATTCCAGCTGGCTTAGATATCGCAGTTGCAACTTCACTTGGTCAGCTTTAGCGCAAGTAATTTGATAATCACTTCGTCACGTCCAACTAGTAAATAATAAAACTGCATGTGATCCTGCAAAGAAACAATAGATCACAGAACATGTTCGTGACTCGAGGTATTAGTTAATTGTTCACGTAAAAATAGCTACATTTTTAGATTAATGGTGTCCATCAGCCTGATTAATTCGCCGATAAAACAGATCTTGTATCGTCCCTAATTAGAATTTATAGAGCAGCGTGCTGGCAACCGGAAGTAACCAAAATGGCATGGTATTATGAGTTTACTTTACAATCAATGATTAGTACTTAGAGCTGGGTCTGATTTTACAAATGTTTTAATGGAAACAGTTTGCTCGAAATGGTTATTGGCAATGGATAATCCCTTTTGCACTATTTGGAATCTTCCTACATGTACTGCATGTAGTTTGATACACTAAATTTGGAATGGCCATGCATATATCGAGGGATCATAAATTTTAAGTTCCATGCATATTTGTTCTTCTTTCTCTGAAGACCACCTTTCTCTTTGCACACAGTGTAGACCCTGATGTGGCATTTTATCCTGGTTTTTACTGTTTGCCACTTTACGCGTTTAGGAAATAGTTAACAATGTCATGTGCGTTAACTTAGCCAGGACTGGTTGGTTGTAAAAAGACTCAAGGAACATGTGTACTTTAAGTAGGTCATAGACCTGTGATTGTAAAAAGGGCAGTGATTGGCTCAACAGCCAAGGCAATATTTAAGAGGTAAATGTTTCGTGATTGTTCAATAATAAGCATACCGAAAACAAATTAGATTTATTAGACGGAAATGTATTTGCTGCAATTTTTTAAACAAAATCTCAATTTCGTTGATTTTAGTATACAGGCGTGGATTTGTATAAAAGACCTTGCATCTTGATATTTCTTTCAATGAAATGTTCCCCCAAGGTAGGGTGCCCACTTTCAGGGGCAAAATAATGGCAAATATTCTTGTTTATTGATTGAACGAGGTCCGATCCGTAATTCTTTGGCAACCAAATTTTGATTTAAATGTTGTGAGGACCACAGCTTATTGAACCCTTTGAAATAGCATGTATTTGATAATATTATGGAAAATGGAGCATTTACCATAATATTTTCAAAAGTACTCAAAACTTTACTTAGATGTTTCTTGGATTTTTTTCAGTATTGTCGAAAAATTGAAAATGATGTCAAGATCTAAAAATAGCATAAAGGGTTAAAAGCTTTAATGGAGGTCTATTGAAAATCGTTTACAGGTCTAAAGTATGCATAGACACAGATACACGTTTCTGGTGAAAGTTTAGTTTAAACGTATTTATTACCAATATCAAGCAAGGGGTCGGTCCACAAGTTTTTCCAACATTAGTTACGGCCCTTCCCCTACAGTATACATACAAAGCATTACATAGACAATGGCGAACATATTTCTTTAAGAACAAATTAAAGTGATGATGATTCTGGTGAAAGCCAATGTAGCAACTGATCAAAAGGTAAACACCTATTCTAACTGATGTTCTACACTACAGACTTATCTCTTAAAAATCGCAAGTAAACGTGACCAGGCCCCGAGGGTATACAACTTTTTTCATTCTCAGCTCAACTGAGCACGGAATTTCAGCTGCTCATAAAAACTAAGATACCGACAAATAAAGAAGTTTCTTGCTTTTAGTCTCTCAGATGTTGTATTTATCATGCTAATAAATGTTAAAATGCCAACAATTGTTTGCATTTTAACATTTAAGAGCAGAATAATTTCGTACTCAGCTGATTTGAGAATGGAAAAAGTTTTATAACCTTGGGGCCTGGAAATTGCACAAAAACAGACAAACCTATGACACTATTATGAAGAGAAAGTATAACACAGACAAACAATGACATTATTACAATTAATGCAAAGCAACCGGTCCTCTCTCCCCCAGCGATATGATTGCAAAGAAAGTACACAAGTAACTACTCACAAACCCAGGACAAAACACAATGGGGTTAGGAGGCAACAAAATTAGAGCCTTAAAATGGATAGCAGCCGCAACTATTGGAGGCTTAAATATATTTTACAGTCCTAATTTTAGGTTTAACGGTTGAATTGAAAACCTTCTTACTTAAAATACACCTATTCGACTGGTCATTTCCTGCTTCACGACCATATGATGACATCATCTGTGTTACACATTTTCTATTTGACTGGGAATATTTCGCATTTCGCAAACTTTACGAAGATCAATCGACGTAAAGTAGAAACCATCTTGTCTGGTACCCTGCATCCACGAATATGGCGCACTTCGAATCGAACTATAGTCCCTACTATAGTAACTAAAGTTTGATTCGAACATCTATATACTAGGGTGACGTCACGAACCTACTGGAGATGGTCGGAGCACCGTTACTCTAGTAGATAGGCTGGTTCCTTACTCTATACCTATCTAGCACGATTGGTTCAAGATCTAGCACGATGGGTTCAAGATCGGTCAGTAGCCTAAAAATGATATGTTTTTGTAAAATAAACATAGCGGAGCATAATTTTTGCTCCCACTTATTCGTAATCGATTATTGGGAAGCGCTGTGCAGTTTATAACATTTTTTTGTCTACGACGAAGAATTGAAGTGGAGCATACAGGGCTATTATTTTTGTTTACTTGCCAACCAACTAAAAGTTCCAACTTTAGTCCTTCGGGTGTAAACTTGCGTGCGCATCTATTACGTAAGAACTTTAGTAGGAACTTTAGTTCGATTTGAAGTGCGCCTATGTATATAACACCTCGTTTTTCCTAATATCCATCGCAACCCAGGAGAAAGTGCTGGTATAAAGGATTGAAGCGGCGTTGAAGGCCACCATCAGCTCGCCAGTAAATTGTCATTTAAATGGCGTTTCGTTGCCCGGCTTTGTTACTGTTTACTGGGTATAGGTTCTTTTATGGATATTGGTATGGAGACCCATTCTCCCCTCGGTGAAATAAGTTGATGACTAAAATAGTTGTTAAGTCTTTGGACCTGGACCCCCTGCCCTTCCCGACGAAACTTTGCCAGAAGTTAAGTCTTACGAGGATTATCGAATTAGCACACTGGCAAAAATATATTTTGTAAGAATCAAGAAAAAGTACGTTTATCCTATAACTATAATTAACCTCGTGGTTAATTGATAGCTTTCACTCTTCCAGTTTCGATTGAACTAATTAATCAAAGAGATTTGAACTCTTTTTCCAATCTGTTAGAAGTTATCGAACTAAATGACCTTGCATCTATTGTAAGCTGATCACTATGGACAAGAGGCCCGGCCTTGTAGCACAATCGGTAGCGAGTCCGCGATTGTGGAACCACGGGTCGTAAGTTTGATTATGGCCGGGTCCTGCCCCATACTTTCGTGAAGTTAAATCATGACATATTTTCTACGGTCATTTCTTCCTACTCCTTTGAGATTTGAGATGGGATGCTGTCAGTTGCAAGCGAAAATACATATTGCACTGGTTATCCGCTTAGGCCCCACTCACATGCACACATTTACTTACGCAAGTAAAGATACTCACGTAAGCAAAGGGGTACGTGCATTAAGGGGCTATTGCACTGGTTATCCGCTTAGGCCCCACTCACATGCACACATTTACTTACGCAAGTAAAGATACTCACGTAAGCAAAGGGGTACGTGCATTAAGGGGCTATTTTAGCCCCCTTTAGAGCCAGAAACTGAAAGTTGCTTTTCACCAATTTCATCTTATTGGTTTATTAGAAGAATAGCCCAAGTGTAAAATTTTGGCATTTATTTTAGTTTTACGGTTGCTATGGTAACCAAAATGGCCAAAAAAAAGGCTAAAACAGAGAAATTGCCATTTTAGGCCAAATTTGAGGCTTTTGGAGACCTATTTTTTTAAAAAAAAAAAAAAAAATAGATATCAGCACAAGCAAATACCAAAAAAACCTTTTAATATAATGTGTGCCGTGATAATTCTCATCATTTGTTAAAATATTTTTTGGTATTTGCTCGTGCTCTATATTAATTCCTCTGTTTCATGTCTCAAATTTCCTCCAAAATGGTCATTTTCCTATTTTCAGCCTAATTTGGCGGCCATTTTTGTTACCATAGCAACCGTAAAAGTTGAATCAATACCAGACCTTTACACTTTGGCTATTTTTCTAATAAACTAATAAATAGAGACTTGGGAAGAACAACTTTTATTTTTTGACACCATAGGGAGCCAAAATAGCCTATTAATGCACGTACCCCAAATTTACTTACGGTGTCATGTGAACGCATTTATTTACGTAAGTATAGACACTGCTCGAGTAACGGGGCTAAGTATAAGTATATTTGCACCACCTCTGGGGGTCATGCAAAAGTATTTTACTTATAAGTAATTATACTCAATGAGCAAACTCATAAGTAAATATGTCATGTGAACAGGCCTCAGCTTTACATATGTAAGGAAATTGATGTTAATGTCCCCCCTGCTCCAACCAAAGGGGCATATCAGTTTTGGTGCAGGCGTCTGTGTAGCTTCGTTTTAGTTAGTTATCTTCTGAAATAGTGAATAGATTTTTACCAAACTTGCATTGATATTATTTGGTAGGGGTACAGTTGATTAGATTTTGATGGCTTTGACCTTATTTTCAAGGTCACACCATTACTTTGGAATGCCGAGTTTATACCAAAAGACGGTTTCTGCATGTTATATCTGGAACTAAATATTAGTTTCTGAACAAAATGTATATGTTTTATTGTGGCACAATGAGGGTATGTTTGATTTTGGTGACCCTAAGCCGATTTTAAAGGCAACATCAGTACTATGAATTGTCAAATATTGACAAAAAAGGGGTTTTCGCATGTTACCTGTTTAACCGAACTAGGCATTCTAGCTAAACTATATGTATTGTATCATTGTGACAACATGAAAAACTGATTCAATTTTGGTGACCTTACCTACGTTTTAAGGCCACTATCCTTTAAAGAGTGTACAATCAGCATCTTCGGAGCTGACTCCCATGAGCCAGTGGGTAGATTGTCATCAAACTTGCGTAGATATACTTTGTTTGAACCTTGATCTTATTTTAAAGGTCTCGCCAGCACTTTGTAATTTCAAACTTTGGCCATTTTTTTATGTCTACATACTTTCTCTTAAAATAAATATTTATCATTACATATTGTATCATTTTTGTACCGAGCTGATAATAATTTGGGAAATTAACTGTTTACGGAGGAAATAGCTTTCCTCTGAAAACACTCGGGCAAAGCATACTTTAATCAGCAATATATTTACAATGTAGTTCTTTAATGCAATTTCCTTTAATTTCCAATCTTTGATCATCAGTAAATGTTCCTTTATTAAACATCAGCCAACCACTCCGGAGATCGTTCTTTCATCCAAATATTTTTTCATGCGACAACCCAATTGCAAAACCAGTAGCAGCTCCCCCCATCAACGATCTTTGGCCTGCATACAAGTGTATGGGGGCATGTCTAAGCTTGCCGGTTAGGTTAGTTGACCGTCTCGACATGACCATAGCTTGTGACTGGTACGTAAAACCACCAACAACAAAACAGACAATCAAAACTATGGAAAAGTTGTGAACATGAGAGTTAGTCAAAAATTACTGAGCCCTACCTCATTAGATTTTAGTTTGGTATTGTAGACAGCAAATGTGATCTTGTTCTATAAGTACTATATGTCGTAGATGTTTTTACCCTGAAGAATTACCCTAGTGAAGCTTCTATTATGGTTGCTAGGCAACTAAAAATCGTCCTTCAGAGCGATTCGTTCAAGATCTCAGCCACCAGGAATATACAGTATGTCTTTAAAAAGCTTGTGATCTTGATAGTCTTTGTGAAAGACATATTTGACATTTATTTGAATAACATATATCATATTGTCTTTTGATTACACTTGGTTCATCATTGTTTCGGTGAGCATTGATTGCATGCGTTGCCTAGCAGCAAAACTCGCCAAAATTAAAAAAATCAAATACATGAGGATTGCGTTGCCATGGAAACAAAATTGGGCATTTAAATCAAGGGATTTAATATGTCTGAGGGTTGGTTTGTGCATGCAGTAATGTTAAAGCATTAAATCAGTTCTGTTAAAATTGTATATATATGAATGTGGGTGGGGTAAATTATAGAATTTCAGGCATGTTAAAATTTGGTTAATTCTGAGATCAAACTACCATAGCATCTATAATTTGAGGTCAGTTGGTTCTAAATTGTGACACTGAATAGGTACATGTTAAAGGTATCAAACGACAGTGAATAAAGCATTGCGTTAAAATTACTGTTTCCATAGCAACGCTTAGATTTAGATGCATCGCAGCGTGAACGCACCCCTGTGACAGGTCATATTATGTTGCCTAGCAACCGTTTCAAAAAGCCTACCAATAGAATTAAGTAGTCCAATGGGCAACGATCGCTCACCTAGGAGCCAGCATAATGTTTGGAGACATTTTAATTTATGATGCTCAATTGCAGGTAACTCTGAACTTAAAACAGTGATCAGGAATAAATTCAAACACTCAAGATATTATGCCAGTTCTGGTTATCTGCAAGTATTAAAAAGATCTGACTAAAATTGCGCAGGAAACCCGGTGAAACTATATTTTTCAGATGCTCAATGACAGATAACTCCATAGTCAGTGATGAGATCTGACCAAATTTCAAACTCGTCCATGCTTTTATGTATGTCCTGGTTACCTACAAGAAAATCAAACTCATTTAAGCTTTTATAGTTGTCCTTGATACCTGCAAGAATGATGAAGATCCATCCAAAAATGAAAGCACTTGAGTGCTCACAACATTACTCCCATTATAAATCTATGGAGATTTTTATCAGACGTTCATAGGCAGCTAACTTTATAGACCCACGTTCGATCTTGCTGAATTTCAAATCCATCTAAGCTTTTATAGCTGTCTATTTTACCTGCAAGAATGAATAAGATCCAATCAAAAATGAAGGTGCTTGAGTGCTCACAACATTATATATTCATTTTTTCAAACGCTCAAGGGCAGCTAACTCAGTAGTTGGTGATGGGATCTGGCAGAAATTCAAACTCAATCAAGCTTGTTTAGTTGTCCTTGTTACCTGCAAGAATCATGATGATTCATTCGAAAGACCCCTAACTTATCAATGTATCATCTCCCAGAACACACAAATCAAGATATAACAAGGAGATGAATCACAGATAAGGACTCAACAGTAAATAAAATTGAATACCGGAGCAAAAGAAATCCAACAGGTAAATCCCTGTGGGCCCGACAAACAGCCAAAGTATCAGGCCCCTACCATCTCATCAATAGATTAGTCTTTAAGTCAGAGCCGTCATAGAGTCTGAAGTCCAACTCACCAGCGTGCAATTAAAGAGGAAAGCAAAGTTGCCAACCGTGATTGGGTTGACAACCAAGCATGCAGTCTGTTGCAATACATTAATGTTATAGCCAATCTTTTTTTTATAATGGGAAATGATTTTAATGAACTGAGCTGAAAAATTATAAGAGCCAACAATCTTCTTCAATTTATACACCAAGTCACCATAGAATTCAGGTTCCGAAAGTCCTTGGTGCAAGAGAGATTTAAGTCCAATTTGGAATCTAGATATCAAATCATAGTATCGTCTATAAAATTTAGAAAAGGTTTTTCGAAGTGTATGATACCACTAGCCTTGTTTAAGAAGTTTCTGAGTTAACAATTTATTGCGAGTGTTGAAGTCAGTAACATGGCTAGATGCTCTAGCAAAAAGAATGAGTTGAGATATTTAGACTCCATAGGATGTTGAGCGAGGAACATCACAATCTAAAACGGGAAATTGACAATTACAAATCAAAGTCGTCACTTTTATCATAAATTTTGGTAGAAACAGTATCATTAGAAATTAAATTGAGTTTCTAAAATAAAGAATGAGACCACCTCCAGTTTTTATGCTGGGTGTCCATTCCATCTGCAAATATAAAATCATATCCTTCAATCGCTACCTGTTGATCCATAATGTTTGGATCCAAGAAATATTCACAGAGTCCCAGTATTTCAGCACATTTATCATTTGCAATTAGGATTCGCAATTCGTCCAGTTTGGGTAGGATGTGCTGTATATTCAGATTACAGAAATGCAGGCTTTTAAATGTAAAAAAATATGTAAATTCTGAAGAATCTGTATGAGATAAGGACCAACTGATAGGATTGTTGGATGGAGACATTATACTTCCATTCTGAACATCAGATTTAAAGTCATGATAAGCAGAGAGATTACTTGGGCACCTATAATTGGCAGGGCAAATAGATACATCACTCATGCGATGGCCAAGACTCATATTTGACAGCGTAGGTTTGCCATTGAGTTCATGATAATCGCTTGTCAAAACATTAGAGATAGGTGTTTAGCTTGAGTCTGACTGAATGTCACGCTTTGAGATTTCCTATAGGGGAGAATATCCTGGGGACCCAGCAACCTTTGCAATATAATAACATTCTTGCGTACTATGACCTCTTTAAGCAAATATGACAAAATTTGTTAAGGGAATGAGGACCTCTGCCCGTATGCGAGCTAGGTCTACCTCCACCAAATTGAAATTTTCTATTTGTGGGAAATGTTTGTATTCGAGAAGCTGGTCGGCTGACTTTACATACTTTGTCTATATTTGAAAGGAATTTCCTTGTTCCATTTACATTCGAGTGAATTTTGTCTCTGGCAAAGTAGGCTGCTGGTATTTCACCAAATGCAAATAAAAAGCTATCAAAATCGTTTGTGAAATCGATGTTCATTTCTTCCCATTGTATGGTTCAAGGTCTATGTTTTTCTTGGTAGAAGACCGGACACAATTATATGATGATCTTTATCAGCTTAGCTTTCTAACAGCGATATTAAGTCATCGCAGAAGGTTTTTATGTCTTTACCATCATAAGCATCGTTACCGCCAGCATGTACGATAATCGTTTTACAATTATCAAGGTTGTAAGCAAGCACACAATTTCTCTTTCAAAGTCGAAGTTGTCGCCCCTTGAAAGGATATCACAGTAGTATTTGGGTTGAGTTCTTGGTTTTGATTTCTTTCAATATGGAGCTCCCAACGAGTAATGTAGTGTTTTTTGCTTCTTTTCAATCAAATCTATTGGATTATCTCTTTCATTTGAGAGTTCCGTTATATTGGGTGATTGATTGCATTACGGAAACGGCTCCGTGTAATATTTAATATTTACGGGACTACTTTCTGCTGATCGGAGATTTCCGTATATACCCGATAACGAGTGTATCAGAACAAGTATTGGCTTTATAAACCAATAGCAGTCTTTGCTGCAATATTAATGCATCGGCCGTGCACGCGTGCATGTTTTTACTTTATTTCCCCATATTATTGTTTTTGTAATAATGTGTGCAAATTCCTGTAAATGCGTTTCATATTCGAAGGCTTGTTACTTAGGGGAGTTTTTATCCTCGTAGATGTCGAGAACTGGCTTGGTAATGTTCGAATGTACAATGGCTATATGAAAAATAACTAAACAGAAAAAAATGAGTCTGATAGTACGCTAAACTTTCACTACTAGCCGGCTAAATACATCAGAATCTCTCGAAACAGGCGTGTAGAACGACCCTGAGCGCATGTTTCTCCTAAAATAAAACCAACAATATGACTTGTAAACGAGTCCGGGACATTTTGGCCCAAAGCAAACTGGGCATTTAATCGGTACATAAATTCGACCCCTCATAATTCGGTGCCTTTGATGCGAAAAAACGTTTAAGAGACCATTTAGCGCGTATGAAAAAACACATTTTTCTACACGCCTGGTCTACACACTCGGACACGCTCGAGATACGTATTCAACATAATGTAACCCCGGATCAGAGCCGGTCGGATTTGCATCGGATTATCGATATATTGATTCTTTTCATGCGCGGATCCAGAAAGTTTTGTCAGAGGGGGTCCAACTCTGCAACACTGACAATAATTTTAGACCGGGAGAGCGGATCCAAATACCACTAAAAGCGGACCAATGTCGGCCCGCCAGCGAAACGCCATTTAAATGGCGTTTCGCTGGTGTGCATATTATGGTCCACATTAATTGCTGGCTTCATAGCTTTGAGAATTTCAAGAAAACCTATATTTTTGTGATTTTTCAGGGGGTCCGGACCCCCTGTCACCCCCTCTGGATCCGCGCATGCTTTTGAACACCCAACTTATATTGGGGAGGATTAGGTGGGGGTCTCGGTAATTCAGAAAACCTTGTAGAATCCCTTACAAAGTAGAAGGAAGGTTCCATCGGTTAAGAAAGTGTTTAGATGCTCCAGGGGAGAAAACAAGAGGTTAGAGGGCCTGTGTAGGCCGGGTTAACCCGCCCTTATTTTGGGAAATTGACTAACAGTGCTGATCCAGATTAGACGCCGCATGGTTCGCCTTCTGATCAGGGTCGCCATAGTTTGCTAAACATAATTATCTATTAAAATTTGAATAAACATGACAAATACCGCCCAACAGCGGAAGTGGACTGGTCCAATTCAGGATATTTCATTAGGCATAAATGGAAGATAAGAGACGTGTTGTATCCTAACAAAAAGTTTTATGTTTTTTTGTTTTTGTTTTACGTTGAAGTCAGCAGCTACGATCATGTCGGTTTTCAGTTCACATAACAAAGCTTGAACAAGCGGTAACCAAAACTTCGTGCACATACTTTTGCCTTTCACTGACAGCAAAAATAGTAAGTGAGTATGATCAGGAAATACCACAATCACAAACCGCAGACAACCCCGTGGCACCGCGAGGAAGAGCCTCTCAACCATCACGAGACACCAGGAAGACAAATTAAGCAAAGCAACCAGCTCTCTCTACCCCATCAAAACCTTCTTGAATGAATCAACGGAATGGTGGAGAATGACCGTAGAAATTAATTTATTTCATGATCAATCTTCACTAAAGTATCGGACCGGGCCGGGATCAAACTCACTGACACCTTGATCTGCAGTCAGACACGCATCCGTAGTTACCGACTGCGCTTAGCGGCCTGGTATTAACAAATATGTAAAGATCACAAGAGATGGCAACTGCTAATATGTATAAGCAGTTTGGATGTAGATCGAGTCCTAAAATGTCCGGCTCCGGATCTAAACTGCTTGAAACTAGATGAGCCTTATATCTACATTAAGGAATGGCTAATACGGGAATGATGTTAAATAGTTTCGTCGCACCACATCTGGATTGACCTGATTGAACAGTGCAACCCAGGTCATATGCATCAACGCGCGACAGTCGAGCTGTGTCTTCACTGGTTGCGTTTCGCCGGATTATGTGTTTTGTACATTCCCGTTCAAGGACATTTGTTAGTAGCGAAAACCCAGGTTAAACGGTGTACGTCTACTATCAATCAGGGACAACACCCATCGTTTTTAATTAAAAATCTTTGTTCATATAGTACCTTATTTATAAATCTTTACCGCAGATGAACATCTTACGGGCAGGTCAGACCCCATTCAGATGCCGCATGATGCACCAACAAAATCTACCTTCAAACTAGCACCCCATTTTCACTAAACTTCCGTACGCTCTACTGACTTGACTAGCAGTAATCTTAAGACGGCAGGGATGTGCAGGCTGACCCGTTTGTTGCATAAAAAAAATCATGAATTTTGCGGTAACGAGCCTGCCTGATCTATAGAGGCGGCTGGTCAAAGTCGTTTGACTCTTTTCTCAAATATTATCTATGCGACTGACAGACAGTATTTAGCTGTGCCTAGTGAAAACTTTAACATGTTTAAACCAGCCTGTAAACCATTGCCGTCTGGCAGTGACTTGGCTGGTAGAGCGTTAGACTGGCGGCAGTGACCTATATACGTCACAAACTGGGGATAGAAAGGGATAGAAGAGTCCGAGACCCACCAGTCACTGGGCAAGACTTCGACACTTTATCCGCTGCTGTGTACTGGTTCAAGCCGGGATGACGGGGAATTGTCCCGACATGACTGTAAAAAAATTGTTGACTGTTATGTAAAGAATTAGCACAAACAAATTCAAACCAGTCTAATCATAGTTGTTTTTGTATTGTTTGATTTTTGTGTGTGTGTGTGACGTCCCAGTCAAAAATTAAGCTATGTCGGGACGGGCCAACCTATGTTGATCATGTACTGAGCAAAGATCGAGGACACAATGCAAGCTTGGACCCGCAACTCCTCGGTCTCAAGTCAAGCACTCTACCACCGAGCCACTGCGCCCCCTTTGCTGTTTGAAGAAAATGCAATGCAGTTTTATTACCCCAGTTATGCCATACGGGATTGCTAGTTATTTTACAGCAACTTATGTTGACCCTGCCTCGAGCGGTAGCCGTGTCATAAGATTGCCGCCATCAATGTGGCGTGAATGCAACGAGCCTATGCAGCCACCTTTTTAGCTTACGGCTCCAAATGATGTTTGGTCAGTTACTTAAACACTCATAGAATATTAAAGCTAGCAAAGTCTCTGATCAGACTGCGCGTATGCGCAGGCAAGTCTGAGCATTTGCTGGTCAGACATACCACATTGTTATTGGTCTGCGCTGTGTGCGAAATTTCCATTTTGGGTTTCAACCCTTGTATACCTATAACTCCTTATCGTGTACTTTGGCAAACAGTAAAGACCTAGATTTCATCAGGGTCTTCACTGTGTGCCAACTAGTGGACAAAACGATTTTTCAGGAATAGATTCGCAAATTGTAACACGTGACACCTCAATACCGTGACACAATAGACCATCCCAAGTTTAAAGTATCAAGCCAGATGGAATAATCTATTAGTGCCTAAAGGGGTAATAACATGTAGACACAGATCTAAACACAGTTTCGGTGATGTGTATTTTAAGAGACGTTACACGATTCTAAGGTCAGTACTGAGGTATTAACCAGATGTCATTTTATTGCCCCGGGTATTGCAGACTTCCTGTTTCCAAAAGCCGTACCAAATGAAAAACACATTCCTACTTGTGTACCGCAATGCTATGACGTCCTTTTCACACTTTGATACCAGTAAATATCTACTTTGGCAAACAGTGACGACTCAGACGTCTCAGCCACCGACACAACAAGCATTGTCGGACAGATTTTGAACTATATTAATTCATAAATACTTAAATAAGTGACAGTGCTCCTTTTCTGTAGCGCGTGAACGGTGCGACGAACGGCGAATCGTCCCCTGAGAAAACTGAGATTTATTATATGAGGACAGCAAAGGTACAGATCAGCCTACACATTTGTACAAACTGGTTTGCAGCTATACTGTTGGTATCCATGAAAATATTTCAAATTGAATTTAGAAGTATCCCAGCTGATCAGACCAGTTTGCGCTCTATACTGGTTGGAAACTCAATATGACCTTTTACCATGGTATAGCTAAAAAACGATCGTACCACACGTCTGCTTCCGGAAATCGCCGAGTCAGCGTAGTAATATTTATGAAAGTGCGATGATATTTTTATATCAATTTAATGTTTTGATTTTATTAAAAATCAAATTAATCAAACAGTTAACTAGTTTCTATATATATTTAATCTTTTGGGTGCTGTAGTTGCTTTTTTAAAGGAAATATAGCTCATTTTTAGACGCACTATCTTTTTGCTATTATAACCCCACCGATCCCCTCGTATTACTATATGTTAGGTGCAAATCTGGGGTGTTTTTCGCACGGAGACGTTTCCGTGATGGCGTTTCTGGTGTAACCTGAGATAAGGTCTACCTTTGGATATAAGAGTTTTATTTATCACATTTGTAAATTTCCCAGCATTCTTGGTGTTTGTATCTACATTTGAGTTTTTGGTTTTATCCACTGCATTTTAGGATAGTTTAATGTTTTGTTTGTATGCACGTTCTGATGTTTTGGAGTTGATGTAGTATTCGTAAATGTGTTGAAGTTTACAGTATGAGTTTTCACTTTCTCGAAAACTGCCTATATTTTGATTAATATTTTGCAGGATTTTTGATCTAAGGATGTATTGAGATTATTTGTCATGGTTTGAAGACTTTAGATTTATTCTGTGATACTGAGTTCTTTTCATTTCATCTGTCTGCTTTTTGATGTCATTTGATCCATTTAACCACCAATAATGTTTTCGAATATCGTTGACAATACTTCCTTTGCCTTTACTACTGATTGGGTACACTTTTTAATCTCCACAACTTCACCTTTAAGACTGTTAATATCCGTCTTTAGTTCAGTGGGCATATTTCTGTACAGATGAGACAGACCCATATGCGTATGGGTATTCTTTCTTAAAGCCAACACATGTCTCATGAAACCAGCTCATTCAGAAGGTACAATGAATTTGATTGTATTTCGTTTTTTGGGGTAGTTTTCACTTAACATGTATCACAGCATTTGGTATTTTTATTTAATGTCTCAGATTCTGTTGTTTCTTTGTGGGTAGATTTTAGAGAAACAGTCTCTGAATTTGCAACCTCCTTCAATTTGATTATACGGTCATTCAGGCTTTGCGATGTTTGATTTAGGTTTTCAGAAGCATTTTCATAGTTGTTCGTTGATTCATCAGTTCTTTGCAGCTCATCCATATCACTCATTGCGTTACTTGACTCAGCTAAGGGTTGCAAGGTCGAGTCTAGATCTTGCAGCATAGTCTTAGACAATACGCTTGAATTTGTCACTTGGAGCGCATTGGAAGACTCAGGATTTCAAATAAGAGACTGCACTTCACTATGAAGAAATTCACAATACACTGAGTAGTCTGATCATACTGTTTTTGTGATAGTCTGGTAGTAGAACGCCCATCTCATCCAAGACTGTCTTTTTTATATTCATGTTTCTTGAACTACTTTAGTTCACATAGAGACATTTTACTTATAATACTGACGTGTATCTCCTTGAGAGAATCCTCTCGATTAAGCAGCTTTTGCTGTGATCACTGTGCAGCTTCAAATATACTGCAGTTTCAATTATACTGTTTCTATACAGTACATAAAGTTACTTCCCTTGTTCCGATAACGGTTGGACGTAACCCGTCTAAAGAGTGAGTTAGCCAAACACCATATTAACAAAAATGGCCTTAGGGCGTGTTAGTATGGCCACAATATGAGTATTATTTCTTATTAGTGATTCAGCTTTCACTTCAAATCATGGAAAACAAAGTTTATCAAACTCACTCTTGATATTCAAGATATCAGTAGTCCATATACTAATGATGATTTCCTCAAAGTTCCATGTATATTTAGCACTTTTTTAATTATAGAATTCAGTTTATTTGCCCAGCGATTTTAGCAGTGATTTCACAGTGCTGGTTCCTGTTTTTTTCCATTGTTCTGGCGGTGGCTCGAATCCAGATGCTCCTGACCTTTTTTTAAATAAACTTTTTTTACTGCTTAATAGTATGGCGTTCTTTCCCCGTTTGATTCAAATATTGCTTTCTTTCTCTGTCTGAATCAAATAGATGAGTTACATCACTTGCAGCTTCCTCAACCAATATACCTTCTAGTGTTGACGTCTTATTTTACAAAAACAACCACTGTTTAATTGTTTGTTACTGCCTCCTTTGAACACTTGTGATGTCATATACTGTGGGACAAGAGATCTGATTTTGGTCTGAGTCTACCTCCACTTCGATACTTAATGTAAATAGGAGGGGCATTTGGAAAGTTCTTAGCATGGTCTGTTATCTCAGTAACCGATTTACAAAGTAGGTAAGGGTGCAAAGATCAGGAAACGATACAATCAAGTACCACACCCGACCCAGGATACCAATTGGAAAATGACAAACTCACAGTTAGATACCACAAACGAGAGCCAAGAGGTCAGCCCTTTCCCAGCAGGTTACCACACAGCACAATTAAACAGACGCGCACAAAGTCATAGCAAACACAAGACAGAACAAAAACATAAAAGACCCACAAAAGAAGTACCGCCTTGGAACGGCAGTAAAATATTTTACTGGAGGGCTTAAACCGGTTTAACGGCGCGCCAACCTAACCCTTATGTGGATCAAGACACATAGATATTTGGTTTGCATGTAAGACCCTGATTAAACCCTATCATGTTTTATATCATTTTAAAGAACTATCTTTCCTCTATGTCACGGCACAAAATTCATGAGTATATTATAATGCAGACACGAATAATAACATTTGAATACATATACTGTTTGTATACTGGAAAATGCAAAATTTCAGTGGAAAATTTAACATTTACCTTTTGAAAAGTGTGCAGAACATAAACAAAAGCATATGAAATTAGATAATTTTGTACTATTTGGTAGGCCACAATCTGGTACAGTTATTATACAATTGATGACTGAGTTAGATGTTCCTAATAACTAACTACCTGAACAGATATACCAAAACCGTCTAGAAAGCAAAGCAATGCGCTATTTTTTTCGACAAAAATTCGCATGTCACAATACACATATTTTAAGGCTGGTATTTCATCAAATGCAAATAAAAAGCTATCAAAATTGTTTGTGAAATCGATGTTCATTTCTTCACATAAAGATTTGAGTATCTAATTGTATGGTTTAAGGTCTATGTTTTTTCTTGGTAGAAGACCGAACACAATTATACGATGATCTTTATCAGCTTAGCTTTCTAAGAGCGATATTAAGTCATCACAGAAGGTTTTTATGTCTTTACCATCATCAGCATCGCTACCGCCAGCATGTTCGATAATAGTTTTACAATGATCAAGGTTGTAAGAAAGCATACAATTTCTCTTTCAAAGTCTCAGTTGTCGCCCCTTGAAAGGATATCACAGTAGTATTTGGTTTGAGTTCTTTGGTTTTGATTTCTTTCAATATGGAGCTCCCAAGGAGTAATGTAGTTTTTTTTTGTTTCTTTTCAATCAAATCTGCCGACAAAAATTCGCATGTCACAATACACATATTTTGAAAATATATAACCAACAGTAGTTTAAAATGACGTGCGTCTGTATGTTTGTCAAACCAAAATAAATTCTGTAAACCAGAACAAAGGGAAAATAACTCTGATTATCTTCCCATGGGACAGCGTAAGTTTAGCTATGAGTTGATGTTCTGGTTCATTTCAATTAAAAATGGTGGCAAACAAAAAAGTAAAAATACCTTTAGAGTTTAAATCAATTAATTTTGTGATGAAAGCGATACCATGAGAAATTCTTATGCCATCGACAAAATATGAGGGGATAAGTTACCCCACCCACCTCTTGAAAAGTAGGGATAGTGTTATTAGGAATAGTTTTTTTTGAATACAGAACTAAATAGGCTACACTTTTTGCGCGACGAAATGATTTGTATGCATTGTTCGCTACAAATTAAGCAAAACATATACTCAATAGGCATTTTTCATGCTCCTGTAGTGACACAATTTAAAGTATAAAGAAAAATCGAAAACAGTCCCATTGTTGAAGTTTACCATTTCTCTATTAGGCAGCATTGAATGTAATGTAAAGGTGTAAGTCGTGCAAGCAGGTATCGCATGATACATTTAAGAAAAATTAAGTTGACACCAAATCGATAATTTGTCAAACCATGATCGTAAATAAGGTCCCTAATTTTCCTTCCATTTTTTACAAATATTTTGCTTAAAAATTCAGCCAGTGTATAAAAAATATAGTAAGTGAGTATGACCAGGAAATACCACAATCACAAACTGCAGACAACCCCGTGGCACCGCGAGGAAGAGCCGCTCAACCATCACGAGACACCAGGAAGACAAATTAAGCAAAGCAATCAGCTCTCTCTTCCCCACCAAGATGATTGCAATACTAGAATGGACATAAAGTAACGTACAACAAAACTTAGAACAATTACAGACTCCTACAATGGGAGTAACAATAAACAAAAAGTCAACAACAACAGAACCACCGCCTTAGAACGGACAGCAGCCTAAGCCACCGGGGGGCTTAAATGCATTTTACTGGTACCAAATTTTCGCCCTAGATTCTGCTGTTGTTGAAGTACAAGAAATGTTCAGCTCGCATGGAGGCCATCTAACTAATGCAATGTATCATCATGGAAAACACTCTAATCAAATTAACACTCCATGATGAAACAAAGAAAAGGGCTCATGACTCACAGATAGTCAGAGCTAAAGAAAACCTCAAGTTGAGCATGCGCTGCACGTGCACGCCGAGTTCCTTTTCGACAAAAATGAAACCATCAAGTAGCCATTGAATTCTAGTTTCTAAAAATGTATTATTTGATAACATTTTATCAACTCATTGTGGAGTTATGATGCCATGCTAAGAACTTGCCAAATGCCCCTCGTAAGTGCCAAAATGTTATTTGTTGCCTCAAAATAATCTTATATCAATGATACTTACAAATGTAATTAAATGAAACAAGTCTATTTATTGCACTACCAACCGGTCCGCACTATAGTCACTATAGGAGTCTTGCACGACCATTGGATCTGTACTATAATCTTGCAAGATCCTTCGGTCTGCACGACAATTACTATGTGGGTCCGTTCGTCCGTGGTCAGTAAGTGAAAATGCTCATCATGGGTCGTACTACTCTAGTCCGGATGCCTATATTGCTTATTGACAGTAGAACCATCTACAATCAAGCGGCACGTATAGAGCAACACATTTCAATTTACCTTGGACATTTTATATAAAACAACAAGTATACTGTATACATGTATTACTTGACTTTTCGAATACTGTAAAGGCGGCAACTTTAATATTCATATCTGGGTGTGGTTCGGTTATTTCATCTGGTAAGGAAGGGAAATCAGGTTTTATTTACGATTTGGTAAAGAGTTAATACGCTTTTTGAGCCGCGCAAACGTGCGTGCATTTCGTGAAAATCCTAACCGTATACACACTGAACTCACATTTATTAACCCTTAAAGCGCATAATCACATAATTTATGTTTTTGTCGTCCACTAAACTATTTGAAGCCTCATAGATAAACAGTGTGAGCCCAGATCAGACTGCTCCTACAGGAGCAGTCTGATCTGGGTCCACAATGTTTGCCTCCCTGCTTATATTAAATAGACATTTTCAGATGCAGTTATTTTGCTGGCGTGTTAAGGACTAAATAATGACTGAAGTAGTGGCACCAGATGATACGGTTACTTTTGAATAAAACCACGCCTCCCTTTCAGCTTTTACCTATGTCTAAGGTTGACTAGTCCTAATTACGCATTCAGGAGGCGCCGCCTTTACAGTAAGCGAAAAGTCAAGTAATAGAACCATCTACAATAAAACGAGGCTTTGCAATAGAGCAACACATTGTAATTTTACCTTGGACATTTCATACAAAGCCAAAAGTGTATGCAATATATACATCGCCGCAATGTATACATCGCCGATTTCAGACAGATAATATAACCAATCTTGTGGAAAAAGCTATGATTAGATACATATACATGGTACATGTAACGTATAATCAAAGCCGAAGCACTAATGGTCTCGCGCGCAAAGTTTCTGATTACTACACCTGAGACTAGGACTCGCTTAATTAATAAAAATGAGGTATTGACAAGCAAACATCAGAAGAGTCAACAAGTCTACTATGTTCATTAGAGCCAGCGCATGATATTTTGGCAATTATCGCATATGCTTAACCATCTCAAGAGACGGTTCTTTTAAGTGCCCAAAACATATGTTCTAGATGCGAGATATATAGATTATTACACAGTGTTTTTGATCCCAGCCCTGATCTCAGCCCGAGTAGACCGTATCAGCCTGAGCCCTTCGAAAACGATCAAAAACACCGTGTAAAAATATTTTTATGATATACTTATGCGTGTCTTTATTTTGAAGCATTCTAATCAACAATCACTAAATTTAGTGACTTTATCAGCCTCAAAGGTTGACATAGTGCATATACATATACGTCAAACATTCAAAATGCTGAAAGATGAGGGAGTTTATTACGAAACAACACAATAAACCATTTAAACATTGCCCACTGCACGTATATTCAACAGTTTTAATAGTCATTTGACAATACTGATGATTTGCATGGCGTTAGGAACACAATGCGGCATTGACTGATCATTTCGCCAATCCTTTTGTTCGCGAAGCGTTGCACGCGTCTTTGACGTTGTTGTGACTTTATGAGGTTCGAAAGTTTGACGCTGACGCCATTTTGTATGGAAATAGTCGGTGCAAGAAAATGGAAACTTCAATGTTTTAGCGGTGTTTTCAGTACAATTTTGGTTGGAATCAGGTAAAATATGCAAGAATACACCCACTTTCTATATTTTTACATTATTTTTGCAGATACACTACCGCCCGCGTATTTGTCCTGCGAATTCGCGTTTTATGTGCGTTTCCAACGCGTTGTACGTGCGTTGAGTTTAAATTGCGTATGAAACGCGAATCAACGTATTTCGAAACTCATGAATATTCATTAGCAGCCCTCCAACGCGTTTCAACGATAAAATATGCGTTTCTTCCTTTAGCCAATCAAATCGTTTTGTTACAACGCAGTGATGCGTAAACCAATCAAAATTTAGTTGACCTTGCTCAATGTTTACATTGTTATTGTTTAACTTCGGTTTGAATATTTCTGATAAGATTTGTCTTGCAAATCTCAATTTCCGTTTCCTTTGAGCTTTTAAAGCCTAGTTTGAATTAAATATCTCACTCCATTCATTTATCAATATTTTGAGCCGACTATCACGACTTTTCAGTGGAGAAATAAATGGAGTTACTCAAGGCCGAAAAATGAATGTATAACAGTAAAATCACATCGATCATCATCA
>CAXHUL010000617.1:0-41000 GCA_964019695.1 Loripinus fragilis
GAGGAGACTGGTATGAATCTCGCTTTTTCGGAAACCCCGAATACTGGTTTTGTTGCATCAAGGCCCAAATGATGTTGCATGTAAAACAAGCTGGCCATTATCTGACAGCAATAACCTGTCAATTCACCTAATCTAAAATGGTACTTGCCAGATTACTCTGCCATAGACATCTAAACCTATGTAGACCTGCAAAAACCTACCTTCACTGTTCAAACACACACATTATAGAAGTATATCAAAGCTCAGATCAACACTAGACATGTTGTTTCACTGTTTAGCTGATACATTTATGCATGTTCATGGTATGGCTTACTTCAACTCAAAAAGTAACATATATATAATTCCTTAAAATACAAAAATTATTTTAAACAGTTACCTTCATTATCAGGGCTAGAGAATTCTTTAAATCCCATTCGGTCGGATCGTCAATCCTCTTCCAACACAATATCAGTCACAACCTCCACTGCCCACTTAAAACATTTCGAAAAATACAATGCCGATATATGACCTATCTGTCTTCCTTTACACATAAACCTCCTAGGAGGATGTAAGGTACTGTTCCTGTATAAACCAGGTGCTGAAGTGGGTTAATTGAAACAAAAGCAAAGAAGAAGTCGGTGAGATAAGTTTGTACTATTATGTTATTAATCAAGTGATTTCGTATAGGCTCAGTTACAGGTCCGAGGTCAGCTGTATAGGTCCGAGGCCAAAGGCCGAGGACCTATACAGCTGACCAAGGACCTGTAACTGAGCCAATACGAAATCACTTGATTAATGACATTTTTATTAATTAACTTTCATTGGCAGTCAATATACGACGAATTAATTCAGATAAAGGAAATTCTTATTAGTTATCATTGAAACTACTGAAACTGGCAAAACTCAAGAAAATGGCGCACCTCTGGTTTACCGGACACAGTTTATGATGCGAGGCAAATTTCAGCCTGTAACGGTGTAGATTGAAGAAGAAAAATACCAAAGAGCTAAAATCATCTATAGACTATATGTATATGAAAGTAGAAATGTCACAAGTATGATACCGACGCATTTCGCTGTAAAAGTGCTATACAAGGCTTTGTAAAGAAATAATTTAGAAGCAAACAGACCATAAAAACCCTTCAAAATCAGTTGTGTTCAGTAGAGTGCAAGTTAGCCAGATGAAGCATTTTTGCTACATACCAAGATACATCCATGCTTGTAAACTGTCCAGTTCAACTGTTGGAATGTCTTGTATTTTCCTCATCTCTATGTTCTGTCTTGCCCATAAGTAGAACAAATTGTCATTGCTGTTAGTTTTGTGTTAAGTGTTTTTGTTAACATTTGCTGACAAGAACTGATCGCAGTCCTCTGGAGAGACTGGTACGAATCAGTCGTATTCGTAAATGCTCGAATTACTGGTGTCGTTCGAAACAGTTCCATCCGGTCTTCCATCATCTAGTGGCAATTGAATCGGGAACATTGAGTGTCCCTCTACCTTCTCGAGAACGGATTCTGTTTTCTCCGGTGTCAGTAGCTCATGGCGGTTAAAATTATCTGCTAAAATTCGCATAATGTCCTCGCTATTTCTGGCAGTTCTGTCCGATAATCTTCCCTACAACAAGGGCGGACTTGATTTACTGAGTGTACAGTCGAAACGTCCCCAAGTCAAAATGTTCCCAACTCAAAAACGTTGGTGTTGTTGCTGTTGTATTTCTATTTCGGCATTTCTTATAGAAATCAAAAATTGGTCCGCCATTTATAAACTCCCACGAAGAACGCTCTCACGTGACTGAGCTGACTAACCTTCTGACCAATCAGATGCATGGATTTCTGTATAGTCCAAGGTGAAATCCATATAATCCATGGTGAAGTCCATATAGTCCAAGGTGAAGTCCATATAGTCCAAGGTGACTATATGAAAGTAGAAACGTCACAAGTATGACACTGACTCATTTCGCTGTATAAGTGCTATATATTGAGTAGTTAATTAATAAAGTACGATCAAGAGTGTTAGTATAGTTAAAAGAAACAGATGCTGGTATCTAAGGAGTTGAGTGGACTACCTGGCAGACAACTGTGCTAAACTTTGCCAGGGTAGGTAGGATTTTTTCAAATGACCTTGCAGTAGTTGAATGACAAGGTAAAAAGCTGTGTACTTTTTTGTGCAATAGCTCACCGTTGAATATAGAAAGTCGTCATTTGCACATTATTATATAAAAATGGTTGTTCGTCTGTTGTTGGAATTGATTGTAGGCTCGCTTAATGTTTACAGGGGTGTACACTTGGTGTCTGTGTATATTTGACCCCATAAATTTATCCTCTACCCTATAATATACAAGTTGATAAAAAGATAGAAAAAGTATCTTTCTTAGAAAAGGTTACTAAGCTTTGATTTGATCTCAGTAAATCATAACATCCAAAAGTAAAAGACTGTTTATAGAAATGTATATATCAGTCTACAGTTTATTAGTTCTCAGAAAAAAATTTGTTTTGGTGCTTGGGATCCCTTGAGACATTTCCAATGAGCACCTTAACCCTTTGTATACTAATGGATTCTTCCTTCTGGATTGATAAATAAACTTGGGATAGTCCATTGTACATATTTAGGGTTTTCCGGTTATAATGTTAAAAAGTATTGTATTCTTTTGTCTGAAGATCTTTTTTACCTTTACAAACAGAGTAGAACCTGATGAAATGCAGCATTATGCTGCATTTCATCTGGGTCTTCATTATTTGCCAACGTACTCGTTTTAAGGGTTACTCGAATACAAAGGGTTAACAAATGTGTTGTATCATGACTTTTAGAAGATAACTGATTTTATATAGAAAAGTATCAGTAATGTTGATATTTTCAATTCTTCTAGACTTATAGATGGGTATGATTTTATTGATGATGAGCATTTGGATTGGTGAGGGTAGCTTAAAATATTGGCATGGTGTAGATAAGTTCTAATAATACGAGTAATGTTGCTTGCTGCTGAGTTTGCCATTGTTGCATGGCTAGATGTTTTTATCTGTGTGACTTGAAGTAACTTGTTTGCTAATCTCAAAGAATCATGTTATGCTCATTTAAGTTTGTCAACCTTATTTTCTTTCTTCCACACCAGATCGGGGTTTCCGCTGATTTTACCCATGTGAGAAAATTCTATCTTCCATACCCCATACCAACCCGTGGGAATTTGATAAAAATCAAACAGGCACATGTTGGAAGACAAGTGATGTCATTGTTACTGTAAATTTGAAAATTTTCGCGAGAATTTTATTTTCGTGAATAGCGTTAAAAGACATACTCACCACGTTAAAGCTTCCCGACTAGCACATGGTTTACCTGTATCAGTACATAAGAGAGTGTTTTCCCCATTTTGCAAGGGTATTATTTTCACAAAACTTCACATAGGCGAAGTTTCGCGAAAATAAAACCATCGCAAAAATTTCCGAATTTACAGTATGTAAATGTGACATGTCACATGTGATATGTCACGTGTCAGTGTATTCAGGAACTTATGGAAATTAACGTATTTTTGAATATGAAAATGCAATATTAAATGGTGAGCAAGAAAAATAATCCATTAATCCTGTGAGGATAGGTAGAAAAATCTGTCCCTAGAGATCACCATTTGTCATTACCCTTCCCTCAGAACTACATGTTATAACGCGTAATTTACATGTTTTTACATGTAATAATATTTACGTGGAGTATTCGGACTGAAGTTTACAGGTTCTTACGTGTAGAAAAAATTTAAACAAAAAGGAGAGAAGACTTCAACATTTAAAAATTTACATGTAATAACGCGTCTTTACATGTAAGCTCTAAAGTAACATGATTTTTACACGTAAATAAATATCTGCTATTACAAATTCTTGAACTGACATGTTGGGTTTTACGCATAAATTTTAATTCTACCTGTAGAGTTTTTACATGTAAAGTTAAAATTCTACATGTGGAATTTTACGTGTAAATATTAAAGCTTAACCCATAGAATTTTACGCGTAAAATAAGAATGTAGCATTTTACATGTAAAATTAAAATTCTACACATAGAATAGAAAGTGCTCAAAGCACAGATTTTACATGTAAAATCAAAATTTTACATGTAGAGTACACATACAATTTCAATTTTACGCGTAAATATGTTTTTAGAATATTATACATATAATGCAGGGATATTGTTGGCCCATAAATGGCAAAAATGATAAAGCTAGGCCCTATAAATGGGCTGATAATCCATTTCCCATTAAAATTTTAATGGGCCCTTTATAAAACTGGATGAACAATCCTTTACAGGTATATGCACCTTAGAGCAAAACTATGGATATATTTGAATAGCTTATATATGGGGCCAAAAATAGAATTTCATCTTGGCTAAACATTTACTTTTTTTTCACAAAATGGTTTGAGCTGGTCCATCCCAACATTATCCCTGCAATGTATAATATTATTTTAGCTACACTTCTTTCTCTGAAGATTGTTTCTGTTTTAGCAAATAGTATAGATAAGACCCTGATGAAAAACTGCATAATGCAGCATTTCATCTGGGTCTTCACTGTAAAGCCAAAGTACACATTTAGGAGCAATTAGCATTCAAAGGGTTACTAAATTAATACTGTTGCAAAATGAGGCTGTATTTAAAAACTTAACATGGTTAAACATTAATCATAATTTATTAAATAGCTGCATGTAATAGTGCTAGGTTCTGATAAACAGAAAGTTGGAGTGTAATATTTGAAAATATTTTCTTTGCCATCAATTTTAACATTTGTTTTGGGTGCTGAAAAGAACGGTCGATTGAAACGATTCTTTTGCATACCCACACCATATGTTTTGGTTGAAAATAAAACAAGTAATTTTTCATTACATGCTTGATTAAGAGGCCTACTTAGTCTACTAAAAATTTGTCTTTGTCCCATTAAAACACAAAAAAAGATTGTCATTGCTCTTCTCTATGCAATTACACAGCACTTTCTGGGTTTTCTTTGAAGACATCCATGGGTGAAAGTTTTCAAGATTATTCCTGAATTCAGAATTTTGAGGCTGACTTTATCTTGAAAGTCAGCCTAAAATGCAGAATTCAACAGATTGTAATAGTTACCTTACTTAGATTTCAAATTTTCTGAATTTGAATTTTAAAAAAAATGTTGATAGTTTGTACAGGGTTTGTACGGAAATGGGAAAACAGAATTCCAGGACTATTCCAGGGCTTTTTTCCCTATTCAAGGACTCAATTTCTTCCCAATTTTGTATTAAACAACGCAAAAAATGCACTTTTTTCAGCCGAAAAAATCGAAGTGAAAAGGCTTGTTTTCTTTGATCCTGATTCCGGTGATAAAAAATGGGACTATCGCACAAATTGAATAGAATAGGAGTCACACCTTGCTCTTGGACGTGTATCTAGTGATTTTCACTCAGTTTTGGGCGATTTTCAGAAAGTTTTTTTGCGCATCCCATAAATCCGAAAGGACTCGTATTTTATATTTTTCAAGGACTAATTCATATTTTCAAGATTTTACAAAATTCAAGGACAATTCCAGGACAAAAGGCACTTTTTTTAAAATTCCAGCAATTTTCCAGGACCAAGGTCAAATTCAAGAACTTTTCCAGGTCTGTGTGAGCTCTGTTTGTACATTTTGAGGTGGAGTTTTAAAAATTTAGGATTTTGGAAATTTTAAGCTTTCACCCATGTGTTGAAAGCACAATGATTCTGTACAGCAGCCTGTAAGTGTCAGAGTCTTCTATAATCTATCATTATGCAAATTGTAAGGTGCATTCAAATCAGCTTCATTAGGTAGATCTATAGAAACACAAATATTCAAACTTGTGAAGTTTCTTAACACTGTCTAACTCTTGTTAGGTCTTTTCTTGTACCTGGATGTAGTGCACGGTTCATGAGATGGTGTCTAACAGCAGAGTTTATGGTCTTGTAGCAGAGTGTAAGATGTTCCATTTAGCCAAAAAGCGCTGCATTTTGTACAAACCAGCATTAGGATTTAGCAGATAGCTAAGGAATGGTACCTTTCCCGGACTGATAGGTTATAACATGTGAATAGATCTTTGGAAGCACCAACAAATAAATGTACATGTAGTATACTCTTCTATTTAATAGGATCTGTGAACATGGTTTAAAGCTGAAAAATAAAAAACAAGCCTTTACTAACTTTACTACATAGGCCTGGCTAGCCAAAGGCTAGCTTAAAAAATGAATAGGCAGTATCCAGACAGCAAACAATGGCTCTGATAAAATTATGTGGATGCATAATCTGATCTGAGACAATGTTGTTCTCATGACATTAAATCTCTTTTCACATTGTACTGAGCCATTTTTCAGTAAAACAGAAATTAATTCATGACAAAGTAAATCTTCCATACAAAAAATTTGAAAACATTGCTTCTAAGACTTGACTGCAAATACCTGCTGAAGGGTCACATGAAATGTTGTCCAGTACATCATGTAACCTATGCACCTGCAAAGTTTGAAGTTGCTAGGTCCAAGTGTTTTGCATTGACAAGAAAATACATTATTTAACTTTTGACCTTGAGGCCAAGGTCACACAAATTGTTGCCCAGGCAACTGTCAAATACACCTTTCCTATTTGCACCTGTAAAGTTGAAGCTGCTACATGTACGTCCAACAGTTAAGGAGCAGATACAAAACTTTACCAGAAATGAAACAGACGACGGATGGACTTTGGTTTCTATGGAGTTGAAAATTAGAGAAAAAAGCAGGCATAAAAATCTAAAACTATCAATATATCCAGATTCTTTGGTAAACAGTGAAGACCATGATGAAATGCAACTACAATGATTTGATTTGTTTGACTTGATTCTTTATGTCCCACTCAACAATTTTTCCTGGGTTGAACAAGTACTAAGCAGGGATTATTGTGTCTTGCTAAAGGATACAACACAGTGCCGCCAGCGAAGCCGAACCTGCAATCCCTCAGTCTCAAGTCAAGCACTCTACCACTGCACTCCCCCTCAACTGCAATTAACATTTCATCAGGGTCTGCACTGTTTTGCAAAGACAAAACCAAATCTTCTTGGCAGAAATACACCATATTCGTAATTTTGAAAAATCTACCTGTGACCCCTTCAAATACAAAATGGGCAATTCTATATTCTATAAAGTGCATGATTGGAAAATCAATCAGAATGAAAAGGGTTGAGCATCTTCTGGCGAACCTAAAGCTCTTAAACTGATGTGTGTCTTACACCGAGTTCTAAGCAAGACTTCCCTGCGGATTTGGCTCAAAAGACCGTAGTGCATTTAATAGGTGTGTGATGTAGGCAGGCAAATAGTGTAAAACAATATGACGATTATTTTGTACTCACATTGTTAAGTTTAGTTTACACAAACAAGGACGGTCCACTTCTAGTATCACTTCACCTGACGACTTTATAGGCATTTGTGCTTGTTTTGGAAATTGTTTAAGGCTGGGAAGGATGGTGTCACTGTCAGTCTAGCAATATCCATTTTCATGCCCTGAAAAAAATATTTCATGTGTGTCTAAAGACCTTATCTATCAACCCTAAAAGCGCCAGCAAAAAACTGCATCAAAAATTCAAAATGTCATCTGCTTAAGTTGTCTGCTGTACATCATTGACAGCGCCAGCAAAAAACTGCATCAAAAACTCAAAATGTCATCTGCTTAAGTTGTCTGCTGTACATCATTGACAATCATAATTTAAATTTAATGAGCCATGACATGAGATTTCCAACAATGTGGCATTTTGACAAGTGTAGACTCAGATGAGCGTGTGCAGCCTCCTTTTAAGCCTATAGAAATTCCAAATGATGTTCGGTCAGTAGCTTAACAGTCATGGAATATTTAATTGACTAGCAAAGACTCTTGATCAGACTGCACATATGTGCAGGCTGGTCTGAGCCTTTACTGGTCGCACATACCACAATGTTTGAAATCTCATGTTGCGGCTTATTTAGGTAACCTAATGAGGTCAACAGTATGGACCCAGCTCAAATTGTTCCTACAGGAGAAGTCAGATTTGGGTCTACACTAGTGCTGGGTATCGATCATTTTTTTGTAACAATATGAATATCTATACAAAATGATTGATATTCATTATCATTTAATATTTTCTCACTGAAAAGAGAAGGACCCAACAATATGAATAACTAATAAACCAGCTTTCAGCTTTTGAACCCCATAACAACCTGTTTCCTATTGAAGCATTTTAGTTTACCAATGTACCTGGCCATTATTTTAAACTTCAGTAAAAAAAGACTTGCATTTTCGTCATGTTCGTTCTCCTATAAATACTGTCTACGCCCATTGGCGTATGTTTTCAAATAACTGCTTTTTAAATGCGGAAAATAGCAAAAACATGATTTATGATTAATAATGTTTTAATGAACTGACTGTGTCTACAGAATGAGAAGTTACCTAAACATTATGCATGAGCAGGCTCAACAAAGCAATTACAACCCAGATGTGATTTTTATTTCACAGCGTAAGTCACAGATATGCAAAACGTCATGTTGGCAATACTTCAATCAGTTTACACAGCTTTTTCTCGTGTACATGTCATGTGTCATTATTCTGAAGGAAACATGCAAGCACATTTTAAATTTAGAAAGAAAAAGGGATTATATTTAGATCAACATCGTTTGTTTTTCATGTTTTGATTGAGATACACCAAAATACTGTAGCGTACTAGGGCTGCTTATCAGTCAAATCTTTCGATACGATATTTGTATTGATACAAAATTATTAATATTCGCTATATCATACGATAGTTTTCCCTAGGTCTGCGTATCAGTCAAATCTTTCGATATGATATTTGTATCAATACAAAATTATCCATATTCGACATATGATATCATATTTTCTTTCTTTTCTTTCTCTATATACTGCCAGACCCTCTTTCAAGTATTATCGGCAGGTGTACTTTATACACTCCAGGTGCAGGATGAAAGCCTACAAGTAACCATATCGAAATTACCGTAGGGTTCTTTAACCTGCGCAAGGGGTGACTCTCCCTGCACCGGGGATATCCAGTTAACGTCCCGATCCGAAGGACGATGCACTTATCAAGTGTCATCCCTGCAAATGACACTAGGGAAAGCATGTTCCGACACCGAAATTTTCCTCGCTGCGAGCAGGGATCGAACCTGGGACCTCTAGCACCAGAGGCAAGTGCCTAACCACTGAGCTACCACGCTTTCTCCAGATACGTTTTCTCCATACTCTTTCTAGTGAAATATCCTCACTCAATATTAAAAACATTTTATTAAATTGATTAATTAAGTGATCACATTTACTTCACAATGCTGTTTTTTATACTTGTTCTTGCCTTTATAAAGCTTAACTTTTATTTAGAAACTCAAACAGATACTTCCATATGCCTTTGCTCCTGCAGAATGTTTTTCATAGCCCAACTTGTTATTGAAATTACAGATAGGTAATCTTTCAATCTGCCAAAATTAAATGCATTACAAAAATATTTAGGTTGCTGCTTTCTTGTAGTAAGACCTTGCTTTTATTTAATCAAAATATCATGCTTATTATTTTTAAAACTCAGGCTCCTAAAATACAACTAATTATTTTCTCCGTAATGCAAGCCTAGTGGGTGGGGAACCTGTCGAGATTTCCTCAATTCCAGAACAAAAACATCACAATTAATGGAGAAAAGTAAAGTTAAGTTTCAAAACATTGTTCTCTCGTTAAACACATAATGGAATAGATTGTGGAAGGAAACAACAATTTTTGGCAGTAGGAAACAGTGCAGCAAACTTTCTTGAAATGACGATCGATATTTTTGTTTGATACACTAACGTTCGATACTGTACATAAAAGTAAATGAAAGGAAAATACTTACACAATAGGTTCATCAATGGACAGCTATACTAACGAGGCTTCGCAAGTGCAGAATGATCGTTGCAACTTATTTCCTGACGCACATGTTTTGAGAAAATTTCGAAAATTGAAACAAAAGCTGAAGCGACCTCACTTCCGCCAAGGGACGCAATATCAACAAGTATTTCTTTTTGAAAAAAAATGGCACTGGTTTGAGACGATACTATATAAAAGTTATGTATCATACAAAGGGATGATTTGTGCGCATCTTGGCTCTATTCCTTACTTTCAAATTTAGACTGGCCCCAGCCCTAGAACATTGATACATAAATTCTTCCGAAAATGTACCTCCTGGCAAATGCTTTCTTTTCAAGATTTTTTTTTATGACCATGAAAGTTCAGACATTAGCTGGAGCAGTTGATCTAATTTCAGTTAAGTGATCTTTACCGATTTTTAAGGTCACCAGGGTCATTATCAAGGTCATACAACCATAAAAAAAACTTGGATTTTATATCCTCAACCAATGGCCATATTTGGCATATTTTGACCAAGCTGACACAGATACATCATTGTGATGGCTTTAAGGAAATGATAAGATCTTGGTGACCTTGACCTAATGTTGAATGATACCAGGGTCATATAAAGCTCTTTGAAAAAACATTGTCTGCACTCTCAGAACTGAAGCAATGACCAGATTTTGACCAAACTGCCACGGATACATCGATCAATGGGAGGACTTTAAAAAACTATTAGCTTTTGGTGACCATGCATGACTCAATTTTCAAGGTTAACATGGTCATTTATGTCTATGAAAAAGCCTTGGCTGCATCTTTTCTTCTATACTCATGGCCAGGTTTTGACCAACTTGACACAGATACACCATTGGGAGAATGATAAAAATGATCAGAAACTGGTGATCATGATCTAGTTTTCAAGGTCACTAGGGTCATATATCTATGAAAACATTGCCTGTGCTCTATCTTCTGAAGCAATGGCCTGATTTTGACTAAACTGGCACAGAAACATCATTGGAACGACTTTTAGAAATGATTAGATTTTGGTGACTTTGACCTAATTTTCATGGTCACCATGGTCAAATATGACTAGGAAAAAGCCTTGTCTGCACTCTTTCTTCTAAATTAATGGCCAGGTTTTGACCAAACTGGCACAGATACACCACTGGGAGGATCTTAAGAATTAATTAGAAATTGGCGACCTTGATCTAATTTTCAAGGTCACCAGGGTCATATAACTATGAAAACGTCTTGTCTGCATTGTACCTTCTGAACCATTGGCCAGAATTTTGACTAAACTCACACAGACACATCATTGAGAGGACATGATTAAATTTTTGTGACCTTTACTTAATTTTCAAGGTCACTAGTGTCATATAACTCTGTGAGAAAGCCATGTCTGCACTATATCTTTTGAACTAATGGCTACAATGTATATACAAACCCCATAAATAATTTATAAACAATGAAAAATGACCATTTTCATTAGTTTAGTTTTTGAATGAGTGATCCAATGTGATTTCATGGCATTTTAATGGCTTAAAATCAGAAACAATGGCCTCCTATGCTAGTTTGATGGCCTCAAGTTATATATAATGCTACATGTATATAGAATGGAATTTACATTTTTATGGCCATGAATTTTCAGGATCGTGTTTCCATTGGCCATTATTTTCCTGTTCAGACTTGGATATGGATTTACATAGAAATATTTTAATAATGGGCATTAAACAAGAGGTTATGGACCCATTGAATATCAGATGCCATCACATTCATGGTCAGCCATTACTTTCAACTACTTTTAATGGTGTTTTCATGGTAGATTATTTAAATATATTGAACATTAATTAAATTTTAAATCTAAAACAAATAACCTCATGAATAGTACAAACAATAAAAATGGTCATCCTCGTAGGTTTAGACTGTTTAATTGAGCAATTAAATGTAAATCATGGTATTTTGATGGCTTAATAGCATTTGCAATGGTGTTCGTAAAAAAAAATCAACAATATATTATAACAGTCTAATTTGTATTAGGCAGTTTGGTGAGTTGGGGAAAATCTAAGTTCTCATATTTTCAAATATAAAACTAAGTATGAACTTTTACACATTTTTACAGATAAAAACTTTCTAAGTCTTGAGGTTGTTCATTTTACAGATTCTTTTTTTGGCTAAGTCCAACTTTTTACATATTTTGCCATATAAAAGTTTCCTAAGTCTCACTTTTACATGTAATAACATGTAATAACATGTAAAAACCTGCTGAGTTTTACATGTCTTTACATGTAATTCTCATTTTACGTGTAACTTCATGTTACTTACATGTCAAATCGGTAACATTACATGTAATTACACGTAATAACATGTAAAATGAGATGTAATTACATGTAAACTGATTTTTACATGTAATTCTGAGAGAAGGGTACTCAGCAAGCCTTGTGATGCCAAACGAGCCTCAGGACGGATTTTTCTATCCCTACCTCACACTTACGATAGATTCTTATAATATTGCATATTATACATTGTAATTTTATCAGCTAACCTGGAGTTTCGCTCCAGGTCAGGTTATGCAATGGCCTGTTGTCCCTCATCGATTGTTAACAGTTTGAATTCAGATCAGGCCCTACATTTGGTCAGGCCTGATCTGGATGCAAACGATTTGCATAAGTTAACAGCAGACAACTAGCTGACAAAGAGTTAATAAAGGTGGCCTTATAGCATATAGTTTATGTAATAGTTTTAAGATTTTTTTTATTAATTTAATGGTATGGATAAATGTTCTAAAATTTCGAACACTAGTTACCTGCCAAAAAGGCGTAGACAAGCAGAGCAGACCCAGATCAGACTGTTTCTGAAGAAGCAGTCTGATCAGAGTCTTCCCTGTTTGCTATCATGTTAAGTATTTTGTGAAATCCAGCCCTGATAACCCACATTTTCTTTGAGAACAGAAGGTGAAAAGTGTTCGAAATTATATATGATATAAATACATATAATATTTCATTGAATGATGTGAGTTTGTTGTCTTGCTTGATTGTATGAATAACAACTGTACAATAATTGCATGCATATACATTGTGGATACATTGTTATACCCACTTTTTTCTTTAGAAAAAAATGGTTATATTAATTTCATACCAAAGTCGGTCCGTCCTCTGTCCGCCCATTACGTTTCTTGTAATTCTATCTCCTCCTAAACCATTGAACAAAGTCACTTCAAAATTTACAGGAGCATAGCTCACATGATGTAGAGGGTACTGGACAACATTTCATGTGACTTTGACCTCAAGGTCAAGGTCAAAGATAAAAAAGTGGGTATTTGCTATATCTAGTGTTCAGTTTAATGTAAATTTGAGTGGCTGCATAAAAAAAAGGCAGTTAACTTGTGCACCAAGCAAAGGCACAGATCAGTCTGTAAATCTGCTCATATGTTTTTATCAGAGTATATCAGTACACATGAAGAATGTAATTTTGTGGCCTGGACTGCCATTTGAAGTCTCAGCAAATTTAAACATGCTTTTTTGCTGGGCTGATCAAAATTATTACTGAGGGTATCTGTTGATTTGTCTTGCTGTGGCTTTTTAATCCTTGAATCATTGATATCTGCTCTTGAAGACTGTTTTGTGTTGATAAACAGTGCAGATCCTGATGAAATGCAACTTAATATGAGGCATTTCATCTGGCTAAAGTACCCATGGTTATTGATTTCCAGACACCTATATGTTAAAATGCCATTTGATGCTATCATGAGCGCAGTGGCTCAGTTGGTAGAGTGTTAGACTTGGGATCATAATGTCAGTGACTAGTTTGAGACTCACCATTGGCACAATTAGGGGATAACTGTATTCAAAATTTTTATTTGGGGAGGTATATCGTCAGATGTACAGTTGGAAATTTAGTTTTTTACTCGGAGCCGTAAAATGTGATTTCCGAATGTATATCCGACAATATACCTCCCCAAATGAAAATTTTGAATATGGTTATCCCAATTCTAATGGACTATTGACATTTTCCCTTAAAAAGACAATGAAAATGTACTTTGTTGCGCATATACGTCCAGTGGCTGCCAGCGGCATAAAACCTTGCCAGCTGCATATATTCACTTGTCAACCAATGAAAACCGACTTTACGTAATGATGTCAGGTTTGCGACAGTATATCGCAGGATATACTGTCCCAAATTTATGACTTTATCCAATCAGACGTTGCGTTGCATTTGCAAGTGCATTAGAATGTTGTGTCCTTGAGCATGGCAATTTATCTTCTGCTAAGAAATCAGGTTCAAACCAGGAACCAGGAAGACAGGAAAATGTCCCAACATGACTGAAAAAAATTGTTGACTGGGGTGTAAAGCATCAACACAAACATACTATTATGCTGTCATAATAGAAAAAACAGAGAAATGCTAAATGATGCATAATATTTAAGATTTGTATGCTTAAATCTTTGAAGAGAACATAGCAAAAACAATTTTGTAGATGACGTACACTGCAATCTATTATGTTATAATATTACAGGCCTTTAGATAAGAGTGGTAACAAAAAATACTTTTCTTATTTCTCAACCAAAACATGTGTTGTGGGTACAAAAAAAGAACTATCTCAATGAGATGGTTCTTTTGAACACCCAATACATATGTTAAAAATGATGGGTAAGAAAATATTTACAATTTTACTCCGAAAATTTTTATTAATTTTTGCTTATGGAGTACTAGCTTAGGTTTGAACAGCTAAATCAAATTGATTTTCTTTCCCTGAAGGTAAGCTTTACCTCAGCTGACAGTGCAGACCCTGATGAAATGCCACAATTGAGGCATTTCATGTAGGTCCACATTGTCACCATTCCCTTTTACTAAAGGGTAACTTAATAAGTTATTTTATTGGAGATAGACATCAGACTTAAGCAATTCTGCTTCTAAGATGCCAACATTCTGGTGATGGGGGAAAGCATTTGGCCGGGAAATACCCACTTTCACTAATCAATATTTTTTGCTAGCAAGATTGGAATCTGTGCAGCAAAGGTATCTAGCTAGTCAGAGCTAAACATGCTACCGACTGAGCAATCCGGGCACAGTCCCTTAACCCATAAAGCACCACCTATAATTTGCAGCAGACGACAATTTCAAATTTTGCCGCTTTTTCAAAAATAACAATAAGGCATGATATTTCATGGGAAAGATGTCGCATAATTTGTCATCTGCTGCAGTCGTGATTGGCGCTTTAAGGTTAAATAACACCCATCATTATAAAACAGATTTAATCACAACATGGTCATGTAGCTCCCAAGAAATTTTACAAAGGAATTATAAGAAAATGACCACAATTTTTTTCTATAAAGGGACTGCACTGAAATAAGATTTGTTTTACAGGGTAACAGACAAGGTTGTAACTAAACTGTTGTACAAGTGTCGACCCTACCTGATTCACCTCAACATGCGTGGCTGTCGCTACCTGTCTCTACCTGCCTTCATCAGTATTGGAGAGTGCTGTAATCTACAAGACCTCAATTTCTCAGAATGTGTTGGAATTAATGTAAGTTCAAAATCATAACACAGTAACTATGTAATTTAATTTTAATTGGTAAATTAGTTGTTAAAATGGTTCCATTTAGTTGCATAACTAGGTCAAATAAGCTAAAAATAGTTTCTTGGAATGAGAAAATCTTCTTGGCCTATATTTTTTGTGTGGAAAAGATGCACAAAGTTTTGATATTTTTGTGTTTTTAAAAAGTTTCTACTTGCTGATATATCTGATATGTGCACATGCTCCTATAAGTATACAATGGGTACTTTGTGGCCTGTTTACACTATATGAACTGATAAACAAATATACTTCCACAAAAACGCTGCACTAAAAGGCTGTCACACAATCACGATTCCTAGAAAACCACGCTCTGTGAAGCTGATCACGTGATCCAATCACGTTCAATCCGATAATCCCGTTTGGAAGTTAGGATAAACAAAATAGCTAATCAATCCAGTGGTTCAATTTCATCATTAATATGGATTCATGGTGTGGATCAAAAAAAGTCATTCCTAATCGGTGACCTGGCTTCAGTCAGCTGTTCTGGATCTGTACAAAATACTTATTTTAGTCAGGCTTTTGAAGGAAACTGTCTAGTTATTGGATTAGTGATGTAGGGTAGGCAGTCATGAGCCAGACATCACATTCGGGGTAAATGAACTCAATATATAACACACATGATATGCAGAGTATTGTTTTATTGTTTCTTCTCTTCTCCCTAGGATGAGCTGTTGAAGATTGTGGCCAAAGGCTGTAAGATTCTCCTGTACCTGAATTTGTCTCACACTCTCATCACTGATGCTACCCTCAGAACCATTGCCAAGTAAGTTCAATAAGAAATAACATATTTACCTATTTGAGTGGTACAGTAAAAACTGTGTAAAACCGCCACTCTCAAAAAACCACAAATTGGTTTTTCAGACCAATTATCGCTTAATGCAGATTAAAAATATTGCAGAATGCTCCAAGGGGAGCATTCTGCAATACTTTTGACCTTCTTTAAGCTACCATTTGTCATAAAGATATTTATTTTGTCTATTTTTGAGTGGCTGTTTTACACAGGTTTTACTGTATAACAAAGCCTATTTGAGTAGAGACACAAAGGAAATAGTTAAGTGATATATTTATTTTCAGATACGTATATGACATAATAATTGAGCCGCAACATGAGATTTCCAACAATGTGGTATGTGCGACCAACAAAGCATCAGATCAGCCTGCGCATACACGCAGTCTGATCAGATCCTTTGCTAGTCGCTTGAATATTCTAAGACTATTCAGCTACTGAACACCATTTGGAGTTTCTAAGTTTAACTGAAGGTTGCACAGGCTTGTCTGAGTCTACACTTGTCAAAACGCCACATTGTTGGAAATCACTTGTCACGGCTCATATTATGAACCAACTCATCATGCAACAGCAGCAAATACTCAGACTAGCCTGTGCAGCTTTACCTTTTTGGCTGGCATAAAATGTACTGTATTAAGCCATATGAGTTCACCGTGTGTATATCTATACTCTATTTTGAAAACAGTGTAGATCCAGATCAGATCAGCTGGCTTCTGATAGGATCCACTTTGTCATCAGATGGTGAATTCATATTGAAAAGGAATTTGCACCACTGGACTGGCTGGAAGTCAGAAGTTGATATAGATAGTGCTTATTTAAGGATTGAAATTCATATTTTAAACTTGCACTGGATGATGAAAAACATTAGCTATTTAAATGTCTGTGAAGTGCTTCTCGGAAACATTGAAATAGCTCATGTTTTTCATCATCCAGTGCAAGTTTTAAATATGAATTTCAATCCTTAAATTTACATTCTATATTATCAATCAAATTTACTCAATGACCTTGATTATCTTTCACCCAACCTGTCAGTTATAGTTGTAAAATGAAATATTTCATTTGTAACGGAGGTGTTGGAACCGGGGTTGGAATAGCCAGGGAGCAAAATTTGTAAACATAACGTTGTGGCGATACGTGAATGATGTCACGCAAATGTCGATAAACAAATAAGGTTATTGGCTGACTTTGATGTTACTCCACCTAGAGGCACCATCTAGATCACATGACATTTCAATGTTTTGTTTTGAGAAATGCAAGCAGTCAGAAAAAGGCAACTGCCCTGAGAATGTAAATATAAGGACATGTGGGCTTAATTATTAGATCATATATTGTGGTGATGCAATAGATCAAGATAAGCTAACTTTTTTAGCGTAAAATTGTAAATATTTTCTTACCCATCAGTTACAACATATGTTTTGGGTGTCTTGTTGAGACGGTTCTTTTGAGTACCAAAAACATATGTTTTGTTCGAGAGACAAGGAAAAAAGTTTTCATTTACACACTCTTATCTGGAGGCCTGGATTGATGCAAATACAAAACTATTGTATTCTTCTCATTTCTTTCAGATATTGTAGTAACCTTCAGTACCTAAGTCTCGCTCACTGTAAGAAGTTTTCTGATCGTGGTCTACAGTACCTGGCTTCAGGGAAGAACTGCAGTAAACTGGACTATCTAGATCTCTCAGGCTGTCTTCAGGTAGGTTAAACTGAGTTAATCATCATTTAACCTTTGACCTTTATCCCATATGCTATATTTAGAACATTGCATCATTTTCTATAAATAATTCAAATTTTCAAATATTTTCCAAAAAATAATTTTTACATTTCAATAGTTTTGAAAATGTTATGGAAAATGGAACATTTGCTCCTGAGGAGCAAATGCTCCATTTTTCATAATATTTTCCAAAATCTTACGAAGGTGTCCAAAGGCGCTTGTGTGGAGTAAAGGGTTAATGATTCTCTAGATATTTGCAACCATTCAAAATCTCATGAACAACAGAAATGTAATTGAGAGCTAACTAAGCTTACTTTCACAAGCAATACACTTCGTACAGATAATTCATTAGCCAGCAGTGGTTGATGGTAAGCCCATGCCTATCTCGCACATGCAAAACAAGTCTTGAGTTTGCTTCACTGATTTTAGTTTGGTTTTTCAGCTGTTCTGTTTTACAATCCAACAAAACCATTGTTATGATTACACATTGCATATTAAATTATTATGTATCTTAAAGTATAAATAAATTCTATATTATATTTTTGATAAAAATGTTAATATATGAGATGATTTTCCTTTGTTAGATGTTCTTGAAAGGATGAACACATGGATTTAATTCAAAGTTAACATGCATGTGCGGATCCACTCTGGTTGGTTGGTTGGTTTAATTATTTACGCCCCAGTCAACAGCTATGGTCATGTAGGGATGGTCAGTTCACCTAACCACATTTTTTTCCTGGGCAAGCTTGACTTAGTGGTTAACCAGTACTTCTTGCACATACTTTTGCTTGTAACTGACAACAACCCTTCTTGAATCAGTGGAAGGGAGGAGAATGGCGGTAGAAATTATTTCATTATTGAACTCAACAAAAGTATAGGACCGGGCCGTGATTGAACTCATAACCCCTGTGATCAACTCTGGGGACACTGAAAAATCACAAGTGTTATAGGTTTCCTTAAGAATAAACAACTGGACCCCTTAGAAAAACTTTTGACGCCCTGAAAAGGCTGGACTCCCCTGGAAATTAAATAGTTACCTTTGCAATATATAATTGGGACCTCCCCTAATGAAAATGTCTGAAGCCTCGCATGACATGACCCCCTTTCTTAAATGAATTACGTTTTTTTGGGTGTTCATGTAAGTATGAACACCCTACATTCAGTTCACAGTAGGAACTCAATATGCACTTATTATTATAATTGCAGGTATGCTTATTAGGTTGAATACTGTATATAACATTCTTAACCCTTTCCTTCATGAATATTCATGCTAGGCTCCACCCACTATGAATAATTATATGAATATTCATGCTGGGCTCCACTCACTATGAATAATTGTATAAATAGACTTTCATGTTGGTTCATAGAACAAAGAAATTACTTGTCAGGTACGCCAGTGTAGGATCAGATATATCATATTTCCATAAGCATACAGAGTAGACCCTGATCAGGCAGCTCTTACAAGAGCTGCCTGATCTGGGTCTGCTCTGTTTGCAAAAGTGTTAAAAGGTGTCTCCATGAGTTAAAGGCAGAGCTCTCACTAGAATTTTGAAAACAGGAGTCCCAGAGCCCTCTTTGCCAAAAAGTGGGAGTCCCACCATACAAAATAATATAGCCTCCTTCAAAAATAGGAGTCCCAGCAATAAAAATGGGAGTTCAGGACTGCAAATCAGCAGTTAGTGAGAGCTCTGAAAGGGTTAAAATATTTATTTCAGATTACCCCAGAAGGTTTCAAGAAGTTAGCCAATGGTTGTGTGAACCTACAGTCACTGCTACTGAATGATTTCCCAACTTTGAATGATGATTGTATGGTTCCTATCAGTATTAAATGTACCAAGCTTCACACTCTCTCCTTCCTAGGCTCACCCTTGCTCTCGGACGAGGCCTTCAGAAAGTTAGCCAATAACAGAAATCTTAAGAAACTCAAAATAGAGGGTAAGAACATTTTTTTGTTGTGGTATAATTTAGAGTGGAGTTGCAACAATAAAGTTCTGCAGAAATTTTAGATTTTCTCATACCTTGTTACAGTGTTAGATCCTGAGGGGATTCGAGGGGTTCGAGAACCCACCTACCCGCCCACTGTTTTTAAATATCCTATGAAAATGAAATGATTTGGTCTCAGTGAGACCAAATTATTTCATTTTTATGGGATATTTAAGAAAAATGAGATAAAATCAGCAAAGGGAACCCCCCCACACACACACACATTTATATATATGAACCTCCTTTCCAGAAATCCTGTATCGGCCCCTGTTGTTATTAAATATTGGAACTGAAATAAATCTGTTGTTGCTTGTACAATTTAAATAAAATTTTACATAAGCAGTCACACACATTATAACACTTGATTGCAGACTAATTATTCAGAAATTTGTTAAAATACCACCTGTGCCATAGGATGTATTAAAAACAACAAATGCATGTAAGTTTTTAGGATAATTTAGGATTTGCATCCTCAAAATCCTGAATTAGGGTAGTTATAATAGCTTCTCTGCTTTATGACTTTATTCTCGAGTACATTTGACTATTTAAACTTGAAATACATTGAAGGCATACTACAAGTTGTGTGAGTAAAATTTCTAAAGTTCATGATTCTAAAAATTTTGAGCATTTACCCATGGTATATAAACTACATGTGTCTGAACAATAAATCTTGTAAATTTCAGGCAATCAGAGGATTTCTGACCTCAGTTTGAAGGTGATTGGCTTAATGTGTCCAAACTTAGAACATCTATATATAGCTGATTGTCAGAGATTGACTGATGCTTCATTGAAATCACTGTCCACCTGCAAGTATCTCACAGTGGCTAACTTTGCTGATTGTGTAAGGTAGGTGTATCGTCGGTCAGGAGTCAAAACCATGTAACTCTTATTTTTACTAAAACGACTTTTTGTCAACGTGGGAATACCAAACGCATGGCTCACATTCTGTCAAATTTTCGTAGCTCTAGACCAATTAAAACCTCCTTAAAAGCAACAATCATGCTTCAAAATAAGTATCTATGAAAAATTCCATTATTTTGGTGCTCATTTTACTGAGATACAAGGTTTTGCCATGAAAAAGATGCTCAAAATGCCGTAACTGGATGGTTTAACACGAAAAAATGGTCAAAATGACGTAACACAAGTGATTCTCTTCATAATGACCATGAAATCTTTATTGGAAGTTCAAAACACCAATAACAGTGAATTTGGATGTTACTAAATATAATCCTGTCTGACTTTCGGCAATATAGGACACTCCTAGCAAAAGTTATTCAGTTTTTATCTCTCCTGAAGAATCTAAAAATCAAAGATACTAGTTTTTGACTCCCGACGGGTGTAAATAACTTTATTTGAGCCGCGACGTGGTTTCCAACAATGTGGCATTTTGATAAGTGCAGCCTCCTTTTAAGCTTAGAAACTCAAAATAATGTTCAGTCAATAGCTTAACAGTCATAGAATTTTCAAGTGACAAGCAAAGGCTCTGATCAGACTGTGCATATGCATTTGTAACCTCTTCCAAGCGTCAAAACAATGTTACAGTGTCTAACACCATGACTGACATCATTTTGCAGTGGAAATTGATGTCAGCTAGCACACATTTTCCTCACGCTTTCAAAACTGTGACAATGTTGTTTGATATAACACATTTTTTAGCATGGCTATATAGGTGAAGTGTATAAATATTGACTTTATCAGCCAGCTGTTTGACTGGTAATATATATAGATTATTACACGGTGTTTTTGATCCCAGCCCTGATCTCAGCCCGAGTCGACTGTATCAGCCTGAGCCTTATGTGTGTAAAAGAGCTAATGAAATAATCTATCAATTTCTTTATTTTGACAATCACTAAATTAAGTGACTTTATAAGCCTCACCTCAACGGCACAAAGGCATTTCGTTGATCCTTTTGTTCGCGAAAACATTGCATGCGGTTATGACTTTGTGAAGTTATGACGTTCGAAAGTTTGATGCTGACTCCATTTTTATGGAGATACTCGGTGTAAGAAAATGGAGAGTTCAATGTTTTAACGGTAAAAATATGCAAGAATACGTCCACTTTCTTTATTTTTTTACAATTGTTTTGCAGATATTCCCTGTTAGTGGAGCGGGAAATGACAATAATCATGCACATCCGGATACAAGCATGAAACTTGGTAGAAATGTTCATTGGCATGAGCTGTTGGAATTTTTATCGTTAGCCAATCAAAATTGGTCATTTTTAAAGATGGTGGCGCTAAAATCCAAGATGGCCGCCACAATAAACGTAAAATCCTGGAATGAAGATTTTACATCATACAAAGAAATAAAATAACATCTAAAATGGTATTGTTGGATGACAAACATTATAAAGGGTAAAGGTTTTCTTGAAATTAGCAAATATTTTTTTGAGAATAAGGGTTAAATGGGGCCAAAATGGGGGGAAATTAAGCAAAATTGACAAAAAATGCTGTGTTGCTATCAAACAAGGGTAGAAATGCAATTAGATGTCAATTTGCTTTTCTGAGCTACACTCCTATTATAAGCTATGAATTAGTTTTAACTATTATAATTATTGTAGGTAAGATATAATGGTCAGATAGTATAAATGGGGGGGGGGGGTCATTAGGGTAAAATGCAAATAAATTGAATAAAATTCTCTCCTTTTTGAACTACCATATCTTCCAAGTAAAACATGACTGTAATACTGGACAATGCATACTGTTTGGTACGATGTATTTTGTATTAATGATATGGCTTAAAGGAATATAGTGGGGTTCCTGTTGCCCTACCTACCCTATCATATACATTAAAAAGGCCATTGGGAAAAAAACTAAAACAGACATAATGAAAATTTTGAAGCAGGTTTCTGTTTTAAAAGTGGCTCAATAAAATAATTTCCTGAACTAACAACCATATAAAGGTTTTGGGCTTAAAATAGTGTAGTTACTTCATTTAGGCCTTTTTTATAATACATCAAAATTTGTTCACTCAGACTCCATATACACTATTGAATAGTCAATAGAATAATATAGGTCGTCATCATGTTTTAATGTTATGGCTTAATTTAATGTTAGCCTACCCACCTACCCTATTTTTTGTGGCATGAAAAAGGAACCATACATGTATTCATTTAGGCCTATCATTACTTGAGATAATAATAAAAATGATAATGATACAAGTAATATTATATGATGACGATAAGAATAGAAAAGAGTGTTTAAGCATAACTAAAAGAAGCTCATAAGTCAATATTTGACTCCAAAACATACGTTTTGGATGTATTTGCTCCTTCTCTGCTTGTCAACTAAGGTCTGCGCTCAATACGAGTAGGGTGACGAAACTGATTTACATTTAGAAGCATGAAAGAAACCCCTATATTTGTCCAATGAGGTGGATTAAGTACCATAACGTGACCAACTATGTACCTCTACTCATATCGAGCACGGACTCTACCCGTTACTAAGTCAACAGTAATAACTCCCTGATATTGTTAGCATGTACACTGCAAAGTTTGATAAATATACCAGGAAAGGCTGATGCCACTTTGTGTTCAAGCCTTGTTTTTTTGACACTAGAGGCAATAATACATGACTCTTCAGTCTCAGATGGTGCTATACCTGCGTCTGATCAATTTTGAGGCAGCTAAGCAGATATGCCAGGCTGCAATTGCACTGCTCAATGTTTTGAGGCATAATATGCAGCCCATCTCACTACATGTATAACACAATCATCTAGATTATGTTACAATGACATTTTCAAGGTACTGAAATTTTCTTGTTCTGACAGAGACAGGTTTCAAAGGAAGAATACCTTGATTTCCAGAACAGTGGGTTCTTTCAAAGTATGCTTGAAGTATACTGGCTTTACATTCACACACTCCTCTTGTGGTGATGGAACATTCTTCATGGCGGGAGTCCCTACGCCCCCTTGTTGACTTGTCACGATACCTCAAGTTGTAAGGCATCCGCTTCAGGAACTGGAGGTTGTAGGTTGAAAACCCAGGTTAAGTTAGGTAGGTAGGGTAGGGTAGGTATATATTTTAGGCTGCTGCCGTTTGCCAGAAAACTTCAATACATGTCATTCACCAATACGAAATTTGCATTTTTAGGGTCCTCAAATTAGGAATCAAATGGGATCACCATCTATGGGAAAAGAAGAAGTTTGTTCATCCTTACTTCAAAAGGAGTTAAACACTATAGTATAATGTTGATAATATTGATCATAATCATAGCGCCACTACAGCTAGGTAACCACCCTATGCAACTGGAGCTTCACAGTTCAGCATTCAAAAACTCAAATCTTTCTATCTATCGATACATCTCAACCACAGAGGGAGACACCAGATGGGATTCACTGAACCAAGTACTGGAAAGGAAACTATTGTTGTCGATTTTAGTTAAGTAATTACTTCAAAATGTGTAGTTGTGTTAGTAGTGAGTGAGATAAGAAAATCCATCGCATGTCTTATTGTGCTCAGAACCAAGCAATGTAGCAATTGGTTCCCTTTTAAACTATTTTAGTGTGACATGGCTGTTTTTTTTCAACCTGTGACCTCCAGCTCTGGAAATGGACACTCCACCACTTGAGCTATTGTGACAAGTCAACAAGGGGGGAACTAATTGGAAGTGCTACTTAAAGCAGGGTCTGTTCATTTCTGCCTTGTTGTCACCTGCTGGGAAAGGGCTGACTACTTGGCTCTCGTTTGTGATGTTAAATAGTGTATTTGTCACTTTTCTATGTGGTATCCTGGGTCAGGTGTGGTACTTGATTGTATCGATTCCAGATCTTTGCCCTTTTATTACATAGAACCAAGCAATATGCATTGTACAGTATTATTTTATGATTTTACTTGAAAGTATATCAGTTAGACAAAGATCTAATTGTATTCAATTTATTCACATTTCCTTTAAAGATCCCGGATTTATTTCATCTGACCATTTAATCTCACCTATTCATTAATTATAATAGGTATTTGTTTTGGTGTCAGAGTTTTGGTGATGATTCACCGTATGTTTGTTCATTATTCTTAAAGTTCTGTTTGGGTTGCTGAGTGGCCACCTTTTGAGAAATAGCTGCCCACTCGATTGGCCATTTGTTCTCATTGTATTTTGGTCTATTTGTATTTTTTTTAAATTATTTATCATTTTGGTTTTAAGAGTGAGATGTGGCTTTTGATTGCTCCAGTTCCTGTTTATTGTTTTCTAGTACTTACATAATCCATAGCTTATAATCAGATTGTAGCGCAAACAAGCAAACGACATCTATTTGCATTTTTACCTTAGTTTGACGACAACACTGCATTTTAGTCATGGGAGTGCAGTGGCTCAGTGGTAGAGTGCTTAACTCGAGACCGAAGGGCCGCGGGGTTCGAGCCTCACCAGCATCACTGCGTTGTGGTCCTTGAGCAAGACACATTTATCCTAGCTTAGTACTGGTTCAACCCAGGAAGACCCGTACCTATATAACTGAAAGATTGTTGATTGGATTTAAAGAATCAAATCAAACAAACAAAAACAAACAAACATTTAGTCAGTTTTACTTACCCCCCCCCCCCCCCCCCCACTTTCTGTCCCTTTTAATACTCAGATAGGGCTGATTCAAGGTAACCAATATTATTTTATGATATATTTCATCCAATTATACCATTTTAGAAGTTTTTTAATTACTTTGTATCATGTAAAATCTTCATTTTCTGGTCTGACGTGTTTTTTTGTGGCGGCCATCTTGGATTTAGCACCGCCATCTTGAAAATAGGCCAATTTTGATTGGCTAAGAATAAATATTCCAATTACTCATGCTCATGGACATTTTTACCAAGTTTCATGCTTATATCTGCATGTGCCTTCTTTTTGTCACTTTCCCTTCTGCTAATCATATGAATTTGGCAGCCATTTTGAAATTTCCGTTAGCCATCTTGTAAAAGGAAAAAATGCGATGGCTAACGAGATAATATTTACAAGAATGGTTTGAAGAACATAATCTGAAAGTCTCATGCTTGTATCCAGAAGTGCATGATCGTCTCAAAAAACAGACATTTCCCGCTCCACTATGTTTTTTTCTCCAGGGTGAGATCAACTGCTGGGAAGGGCGGGTCAGAAAAAAATCAGCCCTGGTATCAGCCCCCGTATCAACCCTCTACATGACTTTTGGATCCCAGGGCTGGACAGCTCTATTTGACTTGGTCGATACGCTTGGGCCAAAAGTCTAGCATCAAGAGCAATACTAGTATAAGTATAAGATAAAAGAAAATATACCAGTGCAGGACATGACATGACAGAACATCAGGCCTGCCCTGGGTTTAAACTCTTTGACACTCGGATGATATTCCTGAAATTATATTTCGAAAAAATTAAGTTTGAAAAAGAAACAGACAACAAAAAAGTAATGAAAAACTTCCAACCATGCAAAGAGTTAAAGTGCCTTTATATACTGTTTACATGGGTGGAAGTTTTCAGGATTATTCCTGAATTCAGGATTTTGAGGCTGACTTTCCATAGAAAATCAGCCTCAAAATGCTGAATTAGGCAGATTATTATGGCTTCTCTGATTTATTTTCAATTCATCTTAGGATAATTGGCCATTTAACTTGAAATTATTAATGATTTGTAGGTATACAACAAGTTTTAAGACTTGAATTTCAAAATTTTCGGATTTTGGAAATTTTGAACTTTCACTCATGAGTTTATTTGTGGATTTCTTCTTTCAGAATCAGTGATAAAGGAGTTAGACAGCTTGTAGAGGGATCATGTGGACCCAGACTCAGGGAGTTGAACCTTACCAACTGCATTAGAGTTGGGGATATAGCAATGGTCAATATTCACAAAAGGTAATGGTATACTATTTTTTTTCTGGTATAAAGGGTCCAATGTACATTCTAGCTACTATAAGTTATCAAAAGGTTTATGCCTAATATCTAGGAAATAACATAAGTTTTGTATGATTTTTTTACTCACCATGCTGTTGCATTCAGGTAAAAACAAACTATGACCAGGAATGTCACAATCAATCACAGATCACAGACCAACCCAAGGCTCCATGATGAAGAAACAGAACTCGACACCCACACAGTAGAAAAAATACTGTAAATAAGGAAAGGATTTCTAGCAATAAGGCGTGCTATTTCCCTAAATGAGACGTTTGTTTTATTTTGTTGAAATAAGTACTGGAGACACTAGGCACATTCAACAAATACACATTGACGAGCCGTCTATGTACCCTTGCACCCTAGTCCGTATATTATAATCATTTTTGTCCTTGATGCGTATAATAATCTTACTTCGTTTTGAATGAGAATTTATTATGATCATCAACTGTGCTTGATATTTCAGTAACATGTATGTGAAATAGACCGTTACACTAAGGTAAACAGATGGTCTATCACGATAAGAGTATATATAGTTATACAGTTGATTTACAATAAAAACGACCATTTCGCAAAGCAGACTATTTTTGTCAGATGTTTGATGTCTTCTTTGGCTTCTACAAGCCCTTCCCCCCCCCCCCCCCCCTCCGACCCAAGACGCCCTTTACATGTGTTTTATATGTTTATAGCAACATGTCATTGTTCAAAGGGCATCTTGGGTCTAGGAGGTGAAGCATCTAAAAACAAACTGAAAGACACCAGTTTCACCTTTCCAGTTAGAAACGCCACAATTTTAAGTATATTTCGTAAGCATGCGCAGGAAGGATATCATAAAGTTTTGAAAATGAAAAGCACTTCTATCCTTTACAGTTTAGAACTTTTACTTTTTGAAAACTAGCAATGCATTTACTCAAAGTCTGGTCTAAATGGCACCCAGTAGAAAGACGTAAAATGAGGGGTGGGAGTAGAAAGCACAAGTTTTTACTGCTTTGCTAATGATGAATTGCTTGAAACATATTTTGCGCCAAGGACTTTCGGAACCTGATTTCTATGGTGACTTGGTGTATAAGTTGAAGAAGATTGTTGGCTCTAATAATTTTTCAGCGCAATTCATTAAAATAATTTCCCATTATAAAAAGATTGGCTATAACATTAATGTATTGCAACAGACTGCATGCTTGGTAGTCAACCCAATCACGGTTGGCAACTTTGCTTTCCTCTTTAATTGCACGCCGGTGGGTCGGACTTCAGACTCTATGATGGTTCCGACTTAAAGACTTATCTATTGATGAGATGGTAGGGGCCTGATGCTTTGGCTGTTTGTCGGGCCCACCGGGGTTTACCTGTTGGATTTCTTTTGCTCCGGTATTCAGTTTAATTTACTGTTGAGTCCTTATCCTTGCTTTATCTCCTTGTTATATCTTGATTTATATGTTTTAGGAGATGATGCATTGATAAGTTAGGGGTCTTTCATGCAAACCAAATATCTATGTGTCTTGATCCACATCTGAATTAAGGGTGAGGTTGGCGCCGTTAAACCGGTTTAAGCCCTCCAGTAAAATATTTTACTGACCGTTCTAAGGCGGTACTTCTTTTGTGGATCTTTTATGTTTTTGTTCTGTCTTGTGTTTGCTATGTTTTGTGCGCGTCTGTTTATATGTGCTTTTTGGTCACCTGCTGGGAAAGGGCTGACCTCTTGGCTCTCGTTTGTGGTGTCTTTTGTGAGTTTGTCACTTTCCCATTGGTATCCTGGGTCAGGTGTGGTACTTGATTGTATCGATTCCTGATCTTTGCACCATTACTTACTTTTGATGCTTACTATGCAAATTTTGCTGCCTAACCGTACCAATTTTAAAAACAAAAGTGCAGTTTGAGCAATGGAAAAAGTTTTATAACCTCATGGCCTGTAGTTGAGCCCTGGTAGACCAAGCCAAAAACAAGTAACAGACACCAACCCTCTGATAAACCTGCAAGTTAATTGGATAAAAATTGGGGAGGAGTGTATATATACTTAAGGAATAAAGAAACGCAACAAACACTTCGAGTCACTGTAAGCATACCATATGATGCAAGTTTTTAGTGCAAATGATATTTATCCATAGGATCAGTATGTGTCCGTCAAATTACAATAGGTTCAATGTAGTTATCGATTACGTAATCATTTTGGCATGCGCGTTAACAGCCTGACCCCCGTAGTAAACTGCTGAAACAGGGTCAATTAAAGCAAAGTTTGAATCAACCATCGGTTTATTGTTTTAAAAAGTCTTGGCATAGATTGAGGATCAAGGAAATGATCAAATGGCGAAGTTTCTGTAGGTCTCTGAAACGACTTAACGCCATTAACGTCAACTCTGAATGCAGCGTGAAACGCGTAAACTTTCTTTTCTGCTTGAAATTTATTCATTACAAGGACGTTTTATTCAAGAATAATGACTTGAGATCTTCAGACGTCAAAAAAACTCAATGCTGATGTCAAAATTCGATATCCTACGTTTTAATGGTTTCCATGATGTTTATGTGTTTTTCTAATGAAAAAAATGGTCCAGTGGCAAAGTTTAAGTTACAGTTAACAAGTCTGGTGTTCACTCTCTGCATGTAATTAGATGTTTTCTCTTGCATTATGCCATGTTTTGTTTGGCTAACGTCAATTTAAACACCTTACCAGCGTATTTCTATGGTATCTGAAAAGATGGTTTTTTCCCAAGAAAGTTTGTTCTGATGTCTCTAGGTTTATCTTATCCCGTATATCCACCAGCGACCCAAAACAGACGGCTCTCAGTAACGTTTATTGCTTATTCACTACCATTGTGTATCTTGCCATACAAGTAGAGTGTTTTGACGCATAATTTGACTGCATTACGAATTTTATTGGACGTTTGTTTAATTTGCAAATTGTCAAGTCGACGCCAAATAACCAAACATGGAAAAGACAGGGTTTCTTTATCTTTATTCTTACGTTTACGTCACATTTTATGTTTTCACATGTTTTCATCTTGTAGCGTAAAATATAGCGTTAAAATGACGTTTTGGTATTTCATCACATGCTTTAAATACTCAATAAGAAATTTCAAAAGAGATTTCACCAAACTGTCGTATAAACACGCAAAAATTATATTTTTGTCTGTTGCGTTTCTTTATTCCTTAAGTATATGTCACGTGCGTTCCTGAGGCATTTTATAGAGTACACACTCTTCAAGGGGTCTGGGTTACTTTTCTTCAAAAATCAAATTAAATACTGTAAAACCTGTCTTAAGCAGCCACTTCAAGACTGATTATCACTTAATGCAGGTCAATAGTTTTGCAGAATGCTCCAAGGGGAGCATTCTGCAATACTTTCGAGATGCATTAAACTACCATTTTTGTCATTAAGATTGTTTTTTGTCTACAGCCCGATTTGATTGACTGATCGAATTGATACTTCCTATACGTTTTAATCTGCTGTGTACGGGACAGTTTTCAAATACCATTGTGTTGATGAATTACAATGAGCGACAGGTTTATTTATAGCTCTCGACGTGTATTTTGAAAACCAATAACATTGCAATGCAATGTAGTACCTTTCTATGTGGATTTTTATGCAAACTAAAGTCCTTCGTTAAAGTGGGTGCAAAGAAAAAAACCCTCAGGCTAGGAACGCTTGTTGCTACTTCATCGTACATCTGGCATTGAATCAGCCACACTTCCCAAGAAGTGTAAGCATACTACTTAATTACTGTAAAGGAGCTCTAGCGATAAGGCGTATATTTTCCCTAGTTGACATGATTACAAAACCTAAAATTTCAAATTGCCCTAATATTTTTAAAATTGGACTGTTTCGGTAGTTAAATATGCATAGAAACGTCAAAATAGGTTTCAAAGCGATCCATCATTTACAAAGCCGTGAAAATTTGTGCCTTCTACTCCCACCCGTCATTTTACGTCTTTAGACTGGGTGCCGTTTAGACGATAGTTTTAGTAAATCCTTTGCAGGTTTTCAAAAAGTTAAAGTGCTAAAATATTAAGGATATAAGTGCCCTTCATTTCCACAATTTTGCGGTATTCCTTCTGCGCATGCGTACGAAATATACTTAAAATTGTGACGTTTGTCATTGAAAAGATGAAACTGGCGTCTTTCAGTTTGTTCTTAGATGCTTTCCCCCCCTAGACCCAAGATGCCCTTTGAACAATTAAATGTCGCTATACAAATATATAACATATGTAAATGGCGTCTTGGGTCTAGGGGGGGAAAGGGGTTGTATAAGCGAAAGAAGACATTAAATATCTGACAAAAATAGACCACTTTGCAAGATGGTCAATTTTATTGTACATCAAGTGTATAAATAGTTTTACTGTACATAGTGTGGTTCCCTGTTTAACGGTCTAGTTCCCATATATGTTACTGAATAACAAGCACGGTTGATGATCGAAATAAATTCTCATTCAATAAGAAGTAGAGTTATTACATGCATGAAGGAAACCCCGTTTTAAATATACAAATTGGGGCAATTGTGCATCGACGGCTCGTCTATATATATTTGTTGAATGTGCCTAGTTTCTCCAGTCGTTATTTCAACAAAATAAAACGAACGTCTCGTTTAGGGAGATTGCTCGCCTTATCGCTAGAAATTCTTTATTAATCAAAACATGATCACAAAAGTTCCTCTTCATTTTTATAGCCGAAGCTGAAATAAGTTGCCTACATCCCCGTTTTAAAAAGTTAACACTTCTTGCTGACTGAGTCAGTAAAATGTCCGGCTGTGGGTCGAGAGCGAGGCACGTGCCTGTTATGTCTCTCAATTTGCTTACAAGTCGGACAAGTCCATTGAGAGCTTTATACTTGTACCAGACTGCCGATGAATCCACTCTTGAGAAAACCGAACCACTTTCGCTTCGCTATGCGCAATTACCGACTTCGACTTCCAGTCAGTCACTCAAGAATATATTGAAACTGCCAGACATATCGTACGATCAGTATTTTTGCAAAGATCTACACTGAAACTCTGAAACTATCGACGCATTCCCACAGATGCCTATTTGGAGGAAAAAAGTTCCAGTGGTGCTTGAATAAGCAAGTCGCTCAATTTAAAAAATAACTCTCCTTGTCGATCCGCCGATGCATTGGCTACTTTGATTTTCCCGAAAGGATGGGCATACACGGTCACTCTCTCTCTCTCTCTCTCTCTCTCTCTCTCTCTCTCTCTCTCTCTCTCTCTCTCTCCCTCTCTCTCTAATTTGGCAAACTGTTTGGATCCGGATCGGTACCCGAATATAATACTTGAAAGAATGTTTCATCGAGTGAAAAGTTTTGGCATGCGATAGAAAGCTTGCAAAGCGTTAATACTGTCGAATGTCCGACGCCAATGCGCAAGATAATACATACAATGGGTCCTCATCGGAAGCAACTGTAACAAGACTGACCCAAAACATTGTGTTTCAAGATTTCTGAGAGACCAAGCCAAAAACACAAAATTCGTGTGCAAGCGTCTCTCTCTCTCTCTCTCTCTCTCTCTTTTTTGTCTCTCTCCTTTTACCGCCTGCTTTCAAAGTTTGCAAACGGTTTGGACCCAGAAGATTGCTGATACCCTGGGTATATTCACATACCTCAAGAGAGGATTTTCAATCCATGTATACGAACCTGCTCCATGTTTAGTTCAAAATTGAAATGAATCTTTAAAATATCGACGGACATTGGTTACTTATCACATGCGGCAATGGCTAAGACGAGCCTTCGCAAATGTGCATTCTCAATACAGCGTGACACACATCCCAGCCAGCACACAAAGTAGGGCTACCACCGGCCCTCCAGCGAAATGCCATTCAAATGGCGGTTCGCTGGCCGGCTGGTGGTGGCCCTCTTTGGATAAAGTTGGGGAGTAGATGCGAGGCATCACTGGTTGTATGTTAAATGGTAATGTCTCATGACTCAAACCACAGCGAGGGAAAAGGCCCTTTTGTATAAAAGCAAACCTTCTTAGAAAATTTGCAAGCATATCAAGACCCAGTTGTTTAACGCTGTGGTTCATCTACTACTACATTTGTAAAATAGTACTTGCAAATGTTTATCTGACCAGGCAGTGTATGGCATACGTCCTTCATGGTGAACACAAGCTTTGATGTGCGTGTTCTCGATGTTGGTTGACCATTGCTGAAGAACTCATGAATTATTGGCAAAGACAGCCGATACCAATACGTGTATGGCCTTTTGTCATGCACATGTACGAAAGTCCATGCTTTTAATGCGCTCTTGCTTTATATGCATGCATCCCACAATTAGCCGCTGAGACTCGTGTTCAGACCAAAAAATATAAAGTCGCGCGTTCGGCAATGCGGAAAAGACCGTCAAGTGTCAGATAACCCACCTAAGTAGAATGGAACCTTCCAAATGTCGCCTGCTTTAATACGTATGACACAACCGCACACGTGCTGTTCGGTATAATTATACCTATCAAAGATGGGATTAACAGATCAACGGGCAATTTTCCACTGAAAATATTAAACTTGTGTTCGTTATTTTAGAAATTCACTTTTTCAAAAAGGACAGTATTCGTATTTAGGATGTTTTAAAAACTATTTTCGGCGATAATTTTAGGTGAACGTAATTATTTTATATAAAGTTGTGTAAGAATCTGATTGATGCAGATAAATGTTATTGACACAAATGCTAAAATTGTCTCACCCTCAGCATATTTGAAGAGATTAATTTATCAAAAGCCGGAAGTTACATTCAAAGTAGTCAAAATTCATGCATACCAAGACACACAGTCAATTATCGACACTAATTGTTATCCTTTCCCCCCTTGTAAACAAAGAATTAAAATTCGACCCATGCCAAGCCTGGAAGAGTCCAGTCTCACACCATTGTTATTTTTAATTCTTATAAGATCGGACTCAGGATAACGAGAAACCCTGTCTTCGGTGAGTTTGTGAACAACAAAGGCGCAGACCAGCCTGCGCATTCGCGCAGTCTGATCAGCGACTTTAAACAGCATTAATACAAACAATTTGTGCATGCCGATGTAAGAAATTATTCACAATTCTATTCAGAAGTAGTTTCAAACCTGGGCACGGTGTTTTAACTACAAACTAGGATCACATCACCGAAATGGTTCTGATGAGTACCCACAACAAACTATAGTTTTGTACATGCGTAATTATAGTATATGTTCTAAGCACACATCAGAATCGCATCAATGAGACGGCTTTGGCGTGTATTTGGAACATCTTTTCTAATGAGACGTGCTGATATAAAAAAAAACGTTTGGTAGTAACCAGTAGCGGGCTGGAGGGTCTATGATTTGTGTTTGTATTTTATGACGGGCGCATGTTAAGACAAAAAGGATAGCGTCGCGCGTTTGGCATTGCGGAAAAGAACTTCACGTGCCAGATAACTTATCTAAGTAGAATGGAAACTTCCAAATTTCGCCTGCTTACGTATGACACAATCGCAGTAGAATTACACGGACAAACAGACCCACCGAAAATAACTTGTGTTCGTTATTTTAGAAAATCACTTTTTTATCGTTATTTTGGGATGTTTTAAAAATATTTTAGGTGTACGTAATTATTTTCGAACATTTACAGTCAATAGAGTTGTGTGAGAATCTGACTGACGCACAACCCCCTCTTTTTTAGGGAGTGCAGTGGTAGAGTGTTTGACTCGAGACCGAGAGGCCGTGGGTTCGAGCCTCCCCGGCGTCACTATGTTGTGGTCCTCAGGAAAGCCCGTCCCTGTTTCATTGAGAGATTGTTGATGGGACGTAAAGAATCAAATCAAACAAACTATCCCCTCTTCAGATAAATGCACTTAAATTTTAGGAATGGCATATTAATTTATTAAAAGCGAAAGTTACATTTCCTAGCTGTAAAAATTGAAACTATTTTATTAACGTTGTCGAATTATCGACACTTTCTTTTTCTCTTTTTGAAGCTTGCCCTGTAAACTAGGAATTGAAATTCGATCCCTTTCAGGTGAGGTTTTAACTAAATGACTTAACACAACAGTCTTATTTAGATGGGACTACGGATATGCTATAAAAATTGGGCCTTGACGCAAAAAGCGCAGACCAGCCTGCGCATCCACACAGTCTGATCAGCGCTTTTATTTTTCGCTGACGCTTGAAAAGTATCATATCTAAACTTGAAACAAGCAAAATTTCAATGTTCTAGCTTCTCTCTGAAGCTGAGGAGACTGGATTGAGCATCACTTTGTCCGGAAACCACGAAGAGTTTTTGTCGCGTCGAGACAAAATACCGGTACTTGTAGTATTACACTTCTGTCTATAAATAAACCTGATTGTTTGTATTGGATAACGTTACGCTTTACACGCTAGAGCAAAAGGTTAAGTTTTAGTGTTTCGATTACTCAATCGAATTGGGCTGTATTTTTGAGTGGCCTTATAAGACAGGTTTTGCTGTAACTAAAAACCCTATACTTGCAGCGTCAAGTTGTATGCACATGCGTTTTTGCATACACACAGGTACGTAATGTATGTAATATATAAAAATATCCAGCATGGTAGGAGTTAAAACTTGAATCAAATTTGAGTTGGTACTAGTTGGCATGTGCAGTAATCAAAGCCTCGAATCAACCTTGTGCTTTCATGCAGCCTGATGAGAGTCTTCGATGGGCTCTCTATGGGTTTGGTCCAGACTGATTTGAATCTTCGCTGTACGCACATGCAAGCTTGTACCTTATGCTGGATACCTGCTCTAATATACAGAGGATCTTACATGAGTGCTCAGGTTTTATTGAATTTATTAAAAGATTTGGGGAAAAGAGATAAAATGCGTGGCTAGCCAAGCATTTTATCTCTTTTTTTGAAACAAGTTTAATAAATTCAATAATACAACAGCACGAATGTTAGGTTTTATTTATCATATGACATTGAGATAACTTTGAACTCTCATTTCTGCCCTAAAAACGTTATAATTTTGTCATGTACGCAACGTTGTTATTGACGTCATAATGTTTCTCGAAAATATGTAAACCACTAGTTATTTGTCCATTTTATTGCATGGCTTTATTCACTCACAGACACGACGTCATTTGATAATCTCAATTAATTATGTTTCAGAAGCCATAACATAACATACCTAAGTGTGTGTTTCTGTGAACATATCAGCGAGGCAGGAGTGGAACTTCTAGGACAAACTTGTACCTTATGCTGGATACCAGCTCTAATAATCTCATTTAATTATGTTTCAGAAGCCATAACATAACATACCTAAGTGTGTGTTTCTGTGAACATATCAGCGAGGCAGGAGTGGAACTTCTAGGACAAACTTGTACCTTATGCTGGATACCTGCTCTAATAATCTCAATTAATTATGTTTCAGATGCCATAATATAACGTACCTAAGTGTGTGATTCTGTGAACATATCAGTGAGGCAGGTGTGGAACTTTTAGGACAAACTTGTACCTTATGCTGGATACCGGCTCTAATAATCTCAATTAATTATGTTTCAGATGCAATAATATAACGTACCTAAGTGTGTGTTTCTGTGAACATATCAGCGAGGCAGATGTGGAACTTCTAGGTCAAACTTGTACCTTATGCTGGATACCTGCTCTAATAATCTCAATTATGTTTCAGATGCCATAAGATAACATACCTAAGTGTGTGTTTCTGTGAACATATCAGCGAGGCAGATGTGGAACTTCTAGGACAAACTTGTATCTTATGCTAGATGCCTGCTCTAATAATCTCAATTAATTATTTCAGATGCCATAACATAACGTACCTAAGTGTGTGTTTCTGTGAACATATCAGCGAGGCAGGTCAGGAACTTCTAGGACAAACTTGTATCTTATGCTAGATGCCTGCTCTAATAATCTCAATTAATTATTTCAGATGCCATAACATAACGTACCTAAGTGTGTGTTTCTGTGAACATATCAGCGAGGCAGGTGTGGAACTTCTAGGACAAACTTGTACCTTATGTTGGATACCGGCTCTAATAATCTCAATTAATTATGTTTCAGATGACATAACATAACATACCTAAGTGTGTGTTTCTGTGAACATATCAGCGAGGCAGGTGTGGAACTTCTAGGACAAACTTTTACCTTATGCTGGATACCGGCTCTAATAATCTCAATTATGTTTCAGATGCCATAACATAACGTACCTAAGTGTGTGTTTCTGTGAACATATCAGCGAGGCAGTAGTGGAATTTCTAGGACAAACTTGTAACTTATGCTGGATACCTGCTCTAATAATCTCAATTAATTCTGTTTCAGCTGCCATAACATAACCTACCTAAGTGTTTGTTTCTGTGAACATATCAGCGAGGCAGGCGTGGAACTTCTAGGACAAACTTGTACCTTATGCTGGATACTGGCTCTAATAAACACAATTTATTATGTTTCAGATGCCATAATATAACGTACTTAAGTGTGTGTTTCTGTGAACATATCAGCGAGGCAGGTGTGGAACTTCTAGGACAAACTTGTACCTTATGCTGGATACCAGCTCTAATAATCTCATTTAATTATGTTTCAGGTGCCATAACATAACATACCTAAGTGTGTGTTTCTGTGAACATATCAGTGAGGCAGGTGTGGAACTTTTAGGACAAACTTGTACTTTATGCTGGATACCAGCTCTAATAATCTCATTTATTTATGTTTCAGGTGCCATAACATAACGTACCTAAGTGTGTGTTTCTGTGAACATATCAGCGAGGCAGGTGTGGAACTTTTAGGACAAACTCACAGTCTTACTTCTCTCGATATTTCTGGATGTAACTGTGGAGATCAGGTGCAATATTGCATCATTGTTTTGATGAACAAACGTCGAGATAAGCAAACTCTTGGAGCATTGTTTGAGATTACAGTAAAACCTGTGTAAAACAGCCACTCTAAAAAAGACCCAAAATTGGTTTTCAAGACCATTTATTGCTTAATGCAGGTAAAAAGTATTGCAGAATTCTCCAAGAGGAGCATTCTGCAATACTTTTGACTTTCATTAAGCTACCATTTGTCATTAAGATCTTTGTTTTGTCTATTTTTGAGTGGCTGTTTTAGACAGGTTTTACTGTATTTGAGCTGTGACACAAGATGTCCAACAATGTGGCATTTTGACATGAATAGACTCGGACGAGCATGTACAGCCTACTTTTAAGCGTAGAGACTCCAAATGTTGTTCGGTCAGTAGCTTGATATTCATAGAATATCAAGCGACTTGCAAAGGCTCTGATCAAACTGCAAGTATGCCCAGGCTGGTTTGAGCCTTTGCTGGTCGCACATACCACATTGTTGGAAATATCATGTCGCAACTTTGATTGGTTTAAACATATCAGTACCCACAACATACGTAAGTAAGTAAGTAGTAAGTAAGTAAGTATTTGTTTATTAACGTGTCACATGTCATCAAAGCAAATAAAACATACATCTTATAAAACTAGATCCATTTTGATAACATCCAGCCAATATGGCTTATGAGACACACATTAAAATACACAATATTTTAAAACATAAAAGAGCCTATATATATATATGTACAAAATTGCTATAAACTCAGAAAATATTTGAAAGAGACTTAAAAATATGTACTTTTAAAGTTGTGGTATGTTCAAGATCATGCATTTTAATTATAATTGTCCTAAAAATAGCTAAAACCGGTTCAAGATCTCAATTTTAAGAAGACAATAAAATTATATATATAACATACTTTGTCACTGCGTACGTTTCCTTCGATTAAACATTTGAAGAAGTGTTGAAGCCAAAATATATTGCATATTAACGAAATTCATAATGAAAATAAATTTGTCATTTAAAGACATATTTTGAAAGTCCCTATTGCATAACTAAAGGTTTTGGTTTAGAATTAAGAAAAAATCAGGAAAATCCGACGAAAAATAGCAAAGTTACAGATGTTTTCTTTTACATTTTTATACAAATTTTGACAAGTAATTATGAAGGCCAATTCAACATGTTACAGCTTTACACTGTTAATTTCTTATGGTTTCTAATCAATTTAAATTGAGATTCAGTTCCCAATTTTGATAGTTTTGAAAAATGTTTTTTCCAAAATTCAAAAGGTCCCGACTTTAGAAATGTAGGAAAATACCTGCATTGAAATAACTTGTAACATATGTGATATGCACAAATAATTTTTACAGGAAACTAATAACAAAATTACTGATCAGACTAAGCAGATGCAAAGGTTGATTTATACCGTTGTTAGGCAAAACAAAAAACTATCTGTATTTAGGGTAACCCAACGCTGCGTAAATTTACTTGTTAAACCTAGGATTTTTTCAGGTTTTCTGAAAAAAATATATAATTTTATGCATTTTGAAAGGTAAAATGCCTTTCAAATGCATAAAAAAAATTAAGAAAAAAAAATACTACCTTAATTTTGTCAGACCCGTTGCCAGAAACACACTTATTTTTTTTGGGCCATATTTGGTCGTATCTGAATCCGGTTTCTTGAGACTTTCTTGAGACAAAGCTCATATTTAAAAGCACAAACAATAAGACTAGTACATGTCCAGATAATTAAACCTTTTGATTATAATATTATGATTTATTCTTTATTAGCCATCAGTCTACTTTTACCCTTTGTATGCTAATGGACTTTTCCTTCTGGTTTGGTACAATAAGTTTGTGACAGTCAATTGTGCATATTTAGGGGTGTCAGGTTATAATTTTCAACAATTTTTGTATTATTAGCCATCGGTGTACTTTAACCCTTTGCATACTAATGGACTTTTCCTTCTGGTTTGATACAATAGGTTTGGGACAGTCCATTGTGTATATTTAGGGGTGTCAGGTTTATAATTTTCAACATTTTTTTTTTCTTTTTTTTTCTACAGATCTGTTTTACCTTTACCAACAGTGTAGACCCAGATGAAATGCAGCATGATGCTGCATCTGGGTCTACACTGTTAGGAAATATAGTTGTTTAGGGGTCTCCCAAATACAATGGGTTATATTATTCTATGTTATATATAATTGTTAAAAGGGCATGTGTTCTTATGAATTTCAGGGCTTATCAGCACTGGGCAACAATTCAAGACTTAAGGATGTTACTTTATCAGAGTGTGCTAACATAACTGATCTTGGTCTTCAGAAATTTGCGCAACAATGTAAGGACATTGAGAGACTAGATATTTCACACTGTATGGTAAGTTGCCTTTACTTTTCATTCACTAGCTAGCACTAGATGCAACTGAAATTGTCATTAGCTGCAATTGTTTGCTTTATGAACAAGCCCGGAGGTATTAAACTTTTTTCATGCTCAACTGAGCATGATATTTCAGCTGTTGTTAAAAGCTAAAATGCTGAATAAATTTAGATTATTCTTGCTTTAAAACCCTCCGATGTTGTATTTATCCTGCAACAATTGTTGGCATTTTAACATTTATGAGCGGGATAAATTTCATACTCACTTTAGTTGAGCATGAATAAATTTGATTTAATATAAACTCGAAGTCACTTTAAATTAGCCTAACATGCTAACAGTACATATGATCAGACTGCTCTACAGACTTTCAATATACAACTGAAGACAACAAAACAGACCCCAGTGACACTTAAGTTTCGAATGGTGGTGAAATTTGAAAGTTACTTATTAGAATTAGGTGACCTTGACCTCATTTTTAAGGTCACATGAGGTCAAAGTGCTTGTAGTCACCAAATCTTCCAAATGGATGAATGGATTTGAGCCAAACTTACACATATATATATATCACTTGGAGATGTAAAAGAACTGATTATATTTTGGGGACCTAGACCTCCTCATTTTCAAGGTCACAGGAGGTTAATTTTTTTTAAAAAAAGGCTTCCTTTTCCTTGTCTGCACAATATCTTATGGATGGATGGATTTTAACTAATTTTGCACAGATGATACATTGGAAGATGGAAAAGATCTGATCAGATTTTGGTGACCTTCATTTTAAAGGTCACAGAAGGTCAATGAATTTGGAAAGTGGCTTGTATGTGCCATATCTTCTGAAGATATTGATTGATTTTTATCAAAGGTGCACCAGTATTAGAACAGATTAGAGCATCTGATAGATGCACTACATCACATACTGATGGGGGGACATATGAGCCGTGACATGAGATTTCCAACGATGTGGTGTGTGCGACCAGCAAAGCCTCAGATCAGCCTGCGCATACGCTCAGTCTGATCAGAGCCTTTGCTAGTCGCTTGAATATTCTATGAGTGTTAAGCTACTGACTGAACCTCATTTGTAGTTTCTAAGCTTAAAAGGAAGCTGCAGAGGGTCGTCTGAGTCCACACTTGTTAAAATGCCACATTGTTTGAAATCACATGACACGGCTCATATGTTTTCTTCTGAAA